>JAQBSW010007263.1:0-15000 GCA_029291075.1 Eudiplozoon nipponicum
GTTATGTTGTTCGATGACTGGCTAAATACAATGGGATTGGTGTTTACTTCAAGCTCGCAAACTTGATTTAAAGAATTGTTACCACCACTCGCGCAATCAATTATTGTAAAATTGTAATTAGATTTGATTTTTTAGTAAAGTTTATTAAATACAGACATAATTTCTCATCAATGAAAACTAGATGAGAGATAACATTTCTCTACGAAAGATTTGCCATATTCTACAATCGGTGGCCTAATTCCGACAGATCAAATTCCAACGATTCAGCTTGTCTGCAACAAAGAATCAATATTTAGATAACACATATTTAGCAGTTTGGCAAAATCACCAATAATGAGTAACGGTAAAAAAATCTATCAATTCAAATTTAAGCCTTTTCATCAGATTCTCTTTACAGATATTCAAAAATCAGCGAAGCTATTCGTTCGACAACTGGTTAAATACAATAGGATTTGTGTTTACTTTAAGCTCACAAACTTGATTTAAAGAATTTTTACCACCATCCTCCAAATCAATTATTTTATAATTTTATTTCGTATTGATATATGTGGCGAGAGCTACAATAATTTGATGTTCGTGACTGCATAGAAATTGTGCAGCCGTCAGTTCCAGTCAAGTACAATTTATACGATTTGAGATACGCATATCTAATGTTTCTTTCCATATATATGCATTGCGGTTTGATCCTTGCTATTCAGTTTGCTGTTGAACTCAGATGAACATCATGGAAGATCGAAACATGTCAGTACGTGTGGCTGACGGTAGATTTGCTTTGTTGTTCAACGACTGGTTAAATACAATGGGATTGGTGTTTAATTTAAGTTCGCTAAATTTATTTAAAAGTATTCAACAAAGGTTTATTTGATTTCATTTATCAAGCCAATCGGGAAACGACGTCGATCGAAGCTGCTTTTATCGCCATATTTATATTCAGATTCAGATTTCTATCCATACTGACACATCATTGATTCTAAACATAAAAGTACTTTGATTATTGCACATGACCTAAATTATGCTTCGGTCTTTGTTGGCAAGTGTTAACTGACAGATACGTGCATTTTGTTTTTCAATATAAACCAATAAATTAAAACAGGATCTAACTTTTTTTATTATTTCATATATGTTACAGCGAACAAAGCAAACATATGTTAAATACTCAGTCCATCAGTAAAAGTATGTTCAGATTTCAAGCATCACTCTGCAACACAATGAGAATAATTTCTTCACACATCCGCACACAGACTAATACACATATGCCCTTTCGAATCAACCTCAATAAACCGCAAACAATAAATAGAATGAAAAAAGAAAATCAGACAAGTTTCCATCAACATAATCAATTGGAAACCCAGGAGGTATATAGATGATAGATTGCAAATTGCTGCTGAGTATTCGCAAAATCAAACGGCCGTTATCCACTTTGTTATTAAATTTGTCTTCTATTTTTAATAAAAAGTAAACTTTGTAGTGTTATGATAAATTAAATCTCATATTACCGATGGATAAAACTGAACATGAATTTCTCCGTTAATTGGAGGAACTATTTGGTTATTTAATATGTTATCCAAAAAAAACGAAAGCCATATTATTTATCTAAATGATTCTTCGGATAACCAGAAATCAGGATTTGTTATGATGCATTAGTAAAATTAATGTTAAAAGTAAAATCTAAATAAAACATTTTTACTTCTGTACATCGACTGATAACCTATTTCAATTACCTTCATTTTTGAGGATATTAGAAAGATTGATACTAGATCATTTTGAATCCAGGTTGGCGATTGATTTTAATACAATCTAACATGGCTTTACGAAAGTTCGATAAAAAATTACTACCATTCTTTCCAAGTGGAACAATGAAATAAGATAAATAAAAGTTGTATTAATTATTAATCTTTATTGATATCTACAAGGTTTTTGGCTCTATATATTCTGATAATATTATGAAGGCGACTAATTTATTGAATATCGATTCGAATATACTTCGATTAATTAGGTATTATTTAAATAATAGAAGAATGAATATTGAAGTCAATAATTTGAGATTTAAATCACAAAGCTTACAAGTGAAGTTACTCAAGTAGCAAGCATGGGGCCAATTTTATTTGAAATCATATTTACGCATTTGCAAACTAAAGTGCTTAATGGTCGAGTATGGAAATTTGCTGATGATTTAAAAATCATCTTTCCACTAGACCCAAAAAATATCGAGTTCTCTAAGAATAACAAAACACTAGATCTTTTTGACCTGAGTAGTTATTTAATAACCTTAGGGTTGAGAATAACCAGTAAAAAATCACATGCATTAATTGTTGCACATAGGACGGAATTTAATAATGTTTATTTTCATGATACTGTGATTAATGATGTGATTGAGATCAAAATTCAGCAAGAAATCAAGAATTTGGGCATAACTATTTAATGTACAGCTTTTACTGAGAGACCTATTGAAAGAATAGTTAGCTGTGCTAATAAAAGATGAGCGACAATAAAGAGAAATATCTTATCAAATTGAGGAAAATTACAGATGTTTATTATTTGGATTTGTCCGATTCTGGAATATGCCGTCATTACTTGGAACCCAATGGAAATAGGTATGTCGAACAAGTTGGAAGCCGCACAAAGAAAAGTTGTGAAACCTATTAGCCTTGTGTCCTGCGCCATATATTCTAGCAGATTGTAGTTTGTATCATTGCGAAATTTATGTTTTCGGAGGCAGTACTATTGTAGAAAAGTATTCCACTTGAATCAGTGAATGGTAGCCTATATGAATCCAGTAAGAATGATTCACGCAGCAGGAACTAGGTCTGAAGATTTTTTCGAAAATTATTTTCTTGTTCAAAAATTTATCAAATATATATTTAATTGACAAAATGGCCTAAATAAATGCTTTCGTCTAAGATTTCTTTCACATTTTTTATGTATTGAACTAGGAAAAATATACGATACTATTGATTTTTTTAATTTTTAATATGACAACACATTATCGTGGTTAAACAAAAATCAAAGATAAATTTGCTCAGCAAAATATCTTCGTGGCATTTTTGTCTAATATCTGTAATATTATATTGCAAAAAACTATGTATTTTATCGTCATAATAGCTATCATTCCAATTAAATAACAGTTAGTGTTGGCTGTCAATTATGCACAAAAATACACTCAAATTGTACCTTGATCTATCCAATTATTGGGTTGGATAGCCTCGATTAAAAATCTATCATTATTTTGGCATTCATTGAAATCCATCGTGTTGGTACCATGTACAGACCCGGTATCAATAATTTCGATAGCATATACCTATACGGTACCATAATGTTGATATCGGGTACTGACAAAATAGTGACAATGTTGGTACCACTTACAAACTTGGTATATATAATATATATAGAGATTGGGCTTCGAAGTCGCATTTTAGAAGACTTAATATGAAGTTAGCTTTACTATGGCAAGTTTACACATTTGCATGGAAAATTTACCGTCCTATTTTCACAAAATCCTCAACAAAATATATAGTGGGTAAAGGGCGTAATACTGGCTCCTACTGATGAGTCGCCAGTAAACAAAAAAAGTATGTGCACGAGTTTATAATATCCTTTCATGTTGTCTTTGGTTTGGGCTTCAGATCATAGTTGAACTAATATAATTTTTGCAGAACACGTAATACTCATACATATTAGTTCATCGCAACAAACAGTATCTAATTGCTTGTTGACCATCAAAGTGCAATAGAATTCTCAAAACTAGGTACCCGCTAACCAGTAAAAAACATTTTTAAATGTAGTTACCACTTTTGCACACATAAGCCTTGAAAAACCGCACTTGGCTGGATTATTGGCCGAACGATTTCATGGCATTCGTAGCCATAAATTCATTGCCACTTTCACTGCACTGTCAGAATTTATTGCACGGTTGGCAATATAAGGCGTATAAATCTCATTTGCGCAATTTAAATGAGCAAAGTTTCAATGTTTGATTTAATTTTCCATTTACTGAACGCACCGGTGCATGTTGCTTTAGTTACTTTAGCAATTTTTGACTGAAATGAATTATGAAACATTTCTGGACGAAATTCGGAGAGAACTATTTAATTATACAGCGCAATCCTCGCCTGAAAAATAATGGCTGCGACCCTACCCAAGTCTCAATATGATGGTGGCAGATTAACCGGCTTCTGTAGTTTCGCTTTTGGCGAAATATTATGTCATAACTCCAGTTTTTGTAGAAATTTTGCCTAAACTAACATCATAAATAATGTAAAACATAATATTGATCCAATCTGCTTTCTTGTGCCAACAAACATTGGTATTTGCGTTCGCATTAAAACAACTAATTCAAATGCCTTGTCAACGGGTTTGTAGAATGTCCACGGTACAAAAATTCTACAGACTGATTTTGTTTGCAATACTTCGCATTTTTCAAATTTCACCAGAAAGTTTTAAAATGAATTATCTGTCAAAATATCAAAATAGTCTTGTGTATTTTACATCATTTTTTATACAAAGACAGACTATCTTCGACAAAATTTAATTTTGTATTAAAAATAATCAATACTCGAGTGGTGAAGCAAAAATATGTCTGTCGCACGGTCTATAAAACGAAATTGTCAAAATTCCCATAAAATAACCATTGCATTTGCGAGCAATATACTTGTACATCGTGTCATGCTAATAATTCATTAATGAACGAAATTCGCTACCATAAAAATTTGACTAACATACACGTCGCATGGACAAATTTATTGTACTTTCCAACGGAAATTCTTTGGGCTCGATCTCAACCCGCCCGACTCACTGTTAATAATTGGTAATTTCCCAATAAGGAAGAAATAATTGTCTCTTAGCTACCTTTCCATTTATCTCTTTTGCCCATTTGGGTTCTACCAACAGTATACTGTCACATTAAATGACAAAAAAATGCGTAAATAAATTTCATTGCAAGTTGAAACAGAAAATGGCCATTTTTAGGAAGTTAGGTAATTATATAGTAGCTAAATTTTATGCATTGCATATATTTATTTAAACTTTAATGTCAAAATTTTGTTTAGGTAAGCCTTTCAACATTGATAAGCACATAATCAAAAACAGAAATATATATATATATATATATATATATATATATATATATATATATATATATATAGCAGATTTTCTCTTTGTCTGAAGGCTTCTCGCCATTGTCAATTTATCCATTACCACTACATTTATTTCGAATATATCGATAATATATAACACAGAAATTATTGTATAAAAACGTATATTGAACATTGATTAAATCGAGGTTAGAATCTTGATATACGCTGTCCGCGGCAAATTCTGGACATTACCTGATGAGTTCCCAATATGGACTAAATTGGTCTACTGAAGGAATTTCCTTTTCTAAATTATAAAATGTCCCATTTATACTGACAAATGTATGTACGTAATGGAACAAGTGCTTATAATATGATCGTAAATTATATTTAAATAATTGCTATCACCGCCCGCGCAACGAATGTTCGTAGAAGCATATTAAACATTTTGCATGTTATTATTAATTAAACGTACTAGTTAGAAGCATGACCAAATGAAATCTTATGATTAAAATGTCTTTAATATTTATAACACAGAAGATACGAATGTACTATATTAGGCAGAAAGTAATGAGGAAGAGACTGTCTTTAATGTGTTAAATACCGTAAAGTTACTTTGTGCGTGTGTGTGTGTGTGTGAAGAAACCCACGCTTGATAGAAAACAGCAAATGCCTGTCCGTAATATTCATTAAAAGTTAAATTTGTCATGTTAGCACACTGTATAGAAAGTCATCAATTGTATGTGTTTTGTTTGTCTAATGCCATAAAGAGTCACACAGACGTCAGCGCTCTGCTGTAATCAAAAAATTACCCTTATCTGACTGTGTGCTAATAAAACAGGAAGACATATTCTAGATGAATCAATTAACCTCAATGACCATTTTACTTAACTTAACATATGGACCACGAATAAATTATAATAATACATTAAAATATAATTCTATCAATGTAGAGATAAAAACGCTTCTAAGAAGAGCCTATGTAAATGTGCTCTTTGCTATATGTATATATATGTATATATATATAGTATATATATATATATATATATATATATATATATATATATATATATAAATATGTAGACTCATTTACTTATAACCATTTATAATAAAATGACTCTTATGAGTGTTAACTACGTTTCATTCAAGTCAAAATTTTAAATAGGTTAGATTGTTAATATTAATTTAAACTAACGATAAAGACTGTTCTAAAAATGACCTAATATACGTAAATTTGTATTATTCAAAATCCCGTATCGGGAACATCAATAAATATGTCTGTGAAACTGAAAATTAAATTCTGTAGATACAAGAATAAGGATATCCCTAAACATTTCTGTGCCACATCAAGTTTAAATCTGATGCTTTGTACGAATTTTGATCTCATTTCTTAAGTGTGCTCTGATGTTGTTAGTTTCATGCCAGTTTACGTTTTAGGCTTTTATGTTCTTGTTAATTCTTGAAATGATGATGGCTTTTGTTATTTATTTTTTATCACAACCCATTCTCATTTATGTCCTACTCTGGAACTTAAACTTAGACTTTAATCGACTGATGGACACTGATTTATGATTTCCATTATAATCAATAACAAATAATTTCATAACGCGAAATATTTTCGGCTGAGGTCCCGGATACTTTGGCTTTAACGTCGACTGAACATCGTCTATTCGGTCACGAGCTTGCCTACATTTGCCCAACAACTTCGAAATATATACTAACGGATGGTGTTCTCCCGTTGGTTGTGCAAACAAATTATGTAGAACTCGTTGGTGGTTCATGACTAATCTCAAAACCGCGCATTAATACTGCTGGAATTTTCGGGCTTTTACCAAACATGATCTAGTGATTGATGCGTTAATGCCATCGCGATACCTTGATCGCTTACCGAGTAGTACTAGTGTAGGTACAGTAAGTCAATCAGATTGTTTGCGAGACACAAAATGCGCCGCAATTTACCCGCGCTGTACGCGTACCACAAGACCGTTATACTTAGTATTGAATGCTGTAGTTCTTCGCACATCGCCACCCAGGAATTTCTCTAAATTTGCTTGGCATGAAATTGGGACCTTGATCAGTGCTTACTACGTTTGATACTCCACGCCTTTCCATCCAGTTTAGCAAGACCCCATAGATGAGGGTCTCCTAATCTTGATCAGTTAGTGGTATTATCTCAAGCCATCTTGTATGTAGATCAATTATTGTTAGGCAATAACGAAGACCATCAGTGACCACATTATCTGTGCCTTTCATATGATTGATTCTGAAGTTTAACATATTGAGGCGACTCATTTTCCGAATAACTCTGCGGATAATTTTGTGAACCTTACTGCCTATCGAAATATGTATGTGAATAAAATGCCGTTGTAAGCCGTTTGTTAGCAACACTCACCACTGTTGGCTAGGTGTTTCCGCGTACTTGTGTATAAAGCAGAAATTTATCGTAAGCACCGTTAATCAGGTAGAGACTTCATCGTTCCTCAATTTAATGTTTTCATCAATTCGGCGATCCCTGGGCAAGCGGAATTCATCAACATCCTCTCGTAATAATAAGAGTTGTTATCGGAGTTCCTCAACGACGTTCACAATTAATAAATCAGAAGGTATGATGAGGCAATGCAAGACTATAAATTATCGGTAGTTAAAATTCCAATCACACAAAGAAATCTGTTTATATCTTGTTTGTGCATCAATCATGACTTACGTCATTCTTAATAACGATAAGGTTACCTTAAAACCATGTCGACTACCATACGAAATATTCAATAACTTTTTGACAGATACTAAAGCAGGTTTGAATAGAAAAACAAAATATTTTTTGCAATGGAAGCCGTATATTTACATGAAAAATCGGACTAAATTGTCTTCTTGTAAATCTGTCTCTCTCTCTGCTTTTCTAACTTTAAGACATTCTAGCCATCTGTGTGATGTAACTGACTGAAATCAGCTAAATAATAAAAAAATACACATCTATATATATATATATATATATATATATATATATATATATATATATGGTAAACAGTTTAGATCGGAAATCATAATTACACAATATGTCATTTCTATACCACGTTGCTCTAAATTAATCATAAATAGCACCAGCTAGTTCCTGGAATATCAAATTAAAAAGCACATCAATTATCCACATGAAATCGGAGGGAAAATCGGACAAATAATCACCTTTAAAACACAATTTTATATGTGGTCTCTTAATTCATTAATATTTTAATTTAAAGCTTTAAATGTTTGCACATTTTATTTCCAATTTCCAACAGACAAATATATACAAAATGTCATTGACTATTATATTTGATTGGCTCATGTAATAACTCATGAATTATTTTCAATAATGTACTTAAATACTTACACATTTATGATGATTATTTGATCACTAATTCAATACTACTCAGCACTAATAAAATATTCAAACAATTAAGTTTAGATCAAGTTTGCGAGCTTCAAGTAAACACCAATCCCATTGTATTTAACCAGTCGTTAAACAACATAACAAAACTAAAGCCAGTCGCAACGCACTGACATGTTTGGACCTTCCATGACCATCATCAGAGTACGACGGAAAACTGACTAGCGAAAATCAAACCGTATTGCATATATATGGAAAGCAAAATTAGATATGCGGCTCTCACCTTTAGTAGAATTGCATACATTGTGTGTAACTGGAAATGTCAGCTGCACAATTTCTATGCAGTCACGAACCTTAACTTTTTGCAGCTTTCGCCACATATACATATATAGACAATAAAATTTAAACAATAATTGATTGCGCGGGTGGTGGTAACAATTATTTAAATCAAGCTTGCGAGCTTGAAGTAAACACCAATCCCATTGTATTTAACCAGTCGTCGAACAACATAACAAAACTACCGCCAGCCGCAACGAACTGACGCGTTTCGACCTTCCATGATCATCATCAAGGTATAACGGCAAACTGACTAGCGAGAATCAAACCGCATTGTATATATATGGAAATCAAATTTAGATATGCGGCTCTCACCTCTAGCAGTCTCGCATACATTGAACTTTGACTGGAAATGTCGGCTGCACAATTTCTATGCAGTCACGAACATTAACTGTTTGCAGCTTTCGCCACATATACATATATAGGCAATACAATTCAACAATAATTGATTGCGCGGTGGTGGTAACAATTCTTTAAATCAAGTTTGCGAGCTTGAAGTAAACACCAATCCCATTGTATTTAACCAGTCGTCGAACAACATAACAAAACTACCGCCGCCGCAACGAACTGACGCGTTTCGACCTTCCATGATCATCATTAGAGTACGACGGCAAACTGACTCATCGAGGATCGAACCGCATTCAATATAAGGAAATCAAATTTAGATATGCGGCTCTCACCTCTAGCAGTCTCGCTTACATTGAACTTGACTGGAAATGTCGGCTGCACAATTTCTATGCAATATATATAGACAATACAATTAAACAATCATTGATTGCGCGGGTGGTGTTAACAATTTTTTAAATCAAGTTTGCGAGCTTGAAGTAAACACCAATCCCATTGTATTTCACCAGTGGTCAAAGAACATTACAGAGCTTCCGCCAGTCGCAAGTCACTGACGCGTTTCGACCTTCTGACTAAATACAAATTATGCAGCCGACATTTCCACTCACGTACAATTTATGCGAGTCTAATAGAGGTGAGAGCCGCATATCTAATTTTGCTTTCCATATATATGCAATGAGGTTTGATCCTCGCTAGTCAGTTTGCCATCGTACTCTGATGATGATCATGGAAGGCTGAAACGCGTCAGTGCGTTGCGACTGGCAGTAGTTTTGTTATGTTGTTAGAAATACAATGGGATTGTTGTTTACTTAAAGCTAACAAACTTTATTTATGTAATTGTTACCACCACCCGTGCAATCAATTATTGTTTAATTAAGTGTAAATTATGCGAAAATTGGTTGCGATGGTGGTGATAACTGTTATGTAAATCGAAATCGCGATCTTGATGTAAACACCAGACCCAGTATACGCACACATTTGTCAGGATAGAATAAGCATTATATAATGTAGAACCGTGCTCAGGTTCGAGGATTTTCCGCGGAAAATTCTGTAAACTCTAAGGGAACTCCTACTTAAAATACATGTCTTTTCCTCGACCTCTTGGCCAAAGTAACTTTATATTACTTCTCTTTGGCAATCTTCCATACCTCCGCTTTTCTATTCCTATCGCCTGCTGTGTTAGAGCTGCAGGAATCTGTACCTCAGCAACAATTATCATTTCCTGGAATACCGTATCACGTCCTTTACACTATCTCTTCAAGGCGATTGCTCGAAGACCGTGTTTATTTCCTCGTCCACTCTATCTACTATACTTGACCTATTGTTGACTGGCTTTACTTCAGATACCATTAATCTGTCACCGGATGTCAGCTGTGTACGGATAGAACGCCACTGGTAGGCCTGTAGTTTTCTAGATGCAGTCTTGTCGAAGAACCGGCTGGCCAGAACCGGTGATTAACGCCGCCAAAGCCAATCCTGTGGAAATAGACACTGTAAACTGCATCGATCGGTGAACTAAATGCAGTCGACCTGCCATGTTCCTGACTGTTTTTGAAACTAACGGCGTAAAACCTATCAATTTTCTATTTGCAGCTTCTGCCGTAGCATTGATCTGCGTATGATATGATTCCAATCAAACATAATCCATCATCGAGCAATTACACCCCTGTTTACATTCCGCTGGCTCAAACTACGGTGCTTGATCTGCTACAATTGCAACAGGTGTATCAATGTGACTCAGAGATTTCTCCTCCGAACACTGAATGAGTCGAGAAGCTTTAATGTTAACAATCAGAAAACTACGCCCATCGTGTAGACTTGCTAAAAATTGTGAATATTTACTTTGCACCACGGTATGCCACTGGCAATGTCTATAAAAATTCAATATATATAAATTGAAGCTTCTGAGAAGCAGTGAACAAAAAATGTGTGACAATTTTAAGGCGTCGCGGATTAGAATTTTGGCAGATGGAGCATTACTGGCATTACTTTTTTATGTTCCTATTCATGCCATTCCAGAACAGCGGGCTCTGTAGATTTTCGGACAGTCAATTGGCGCCAAGGTGACCCAGCATCAGCGTGCCGAAACTGGATAACTTCGGTCCGCTAAACTACCGACACGTCCTACCGCACGGTTTCACCAGCTTTATGCATTTATATTCTCTCTATCTTCGGATACCTAGGTGCAGTCAGGCACTCAGAATAATGCCTGATACGTTTCCTGAATTTCCACCCAGTCGGGTTTAACCTCCTCTTGGCTACATTTTAGCACTTCACAACCTGCAGCCTTAGGTCCAGGAAAAATACGTTGTAATATACTATATATCGCAGTTAATTTTGTTCAAAAATATGTATACAAATGCCAGATTTAACAGTGAAAACATCGTAGCCAACACTAATAATTGTCACAGATATTCATACCCTTTGATTCGCATCCCAGTCTTCTAAAATCCATGAGTCATTCGTAGCTCGCTCAAAGCTTGATGCAATTGCAAGTCACATGCACACAACGTTGACACCGATCATAGACTCTGCCCTATCCACCGGTCAGCCGCTGTATCTTGCTGCATACGGATCGGCTGTTGTAAATTTAGAACTAGAAATGTCACATTCAACAAAATTCTTACATTTTTTATTGTTGACCTCGCATTTTGTGTAGACACATATCGACTAAAGTCTGCAGATTCCTACTCGGAACTTGTTTGATCCATCTCTTCGGTTGATTCCATATCGGACACGTTTATTCGCATCAACCAAAATTAGAGTCGTTAGGGATTTATAGTCTTTATTTTTCTATCAGATAGCACTTCTAACTCATCTGCTAATTTATGCTGGCCTGTTCCTTAATGTGTTAATTTTTTCTGCACCACAAATTATCCAGTCGAGCTGTCGCCTCTGAACTTAGTGTGGTCGGAGTTTTACCTGCAGCAGTGCTAACTCTCTCTGATTGCTTTTGTTCTATGTCTAGCTCACTTTGTTCCCGATATTCGCCCGCCGCGGTTTTTCTGTAGAACTGGTTACCTGGTGCTAGATAATGTACATCATGTCACTGCAGCCCCGTTTAATTTTTAGTATGGACTCAAATCCTTGCGGCTGTGTCATCATCGAAGGCCATAGCTTTGCTTAGTGAAAAGTTTGGAATTGCGCCATAAACTGGGACGAACTGTCATATCCTGTTGTACAGTTACTACTGTTTATTGCCACAAATGGTTAAATATACACTTTGTTTGAATCCACCGTCGGACAAGCAAGTTGGCCCTTCTAAACTCATTGCTGCAGACTGATCAATTAATGAATGCGCTACCACGCGCAACAGCGGTGCCTCTTCAAACTTGTTTCACTCCAATGTTTGTCACTGAGACTCTAACATATCTATCAGATTTTTTTTAATTTGCGTCTCTGAATGTTCAAGTATATTTTAGCGGTTCGCCTCTTTAAAGCGATAGCCGGTAGTCGCCGGCGGTTACTTCGTAATCCCTGTTAGTTAACGAGGAGATACAGACACTATCATTTCTTATTGTAATGCTTTCTCAACCGTGCCACTCATGGGCAAGCGAATTTCTTTAAACCAAATTTGCGAACTTGAAGTAAACACCAATCTCTTGTTGTCCAGTCGTCGAACAACATAGCAATACCACCGTCAGTCACATGTACTGACGCGTTTCGACCTTCCATGATCATCATCAGAGAACAAAAGCGAGGCTATTAGATGTGAGAGCCGCATATCTGATTTTGCTTTCCATATATATGGATTGAGATTTGATCCTCGCTAGTCAATTTGTCGTCGTATTCAGATGATTATCTTGGAAGGTTGGAACGCGTCAGTGCGTGTGTCTGACGGTAGTTTTGCTTTCTTGTTTGACGACTGGTTAATTACAATGGGATTGGTGTTTACTTTACTTTATTGAAATAATTTTTACTACCACACGCGCAGTCAATTATTGTTCATTTGTATTACCTGTATATATGAAGCGAATTTCTGCTATTTCCTTCCTTTAAAATACGAGTAGTTACCGGAGTTCATATGCCACAAATTCCTTTAATAAAACAGACGGCATGAACAAACAATAACCGATTCTTTATTATCGGAAATTATTTTGCGATTCACACAGCGTAATCTGTTTATACACCTTTTGCGCATTAATCTTGACTATGATAATTCTCAATATCGATAAGAATACCCGAAATACATGTTGGTTAAACGAACATTGGTTGCGCGGGTGGTGATAACAATTATTATAATCAAGGTTGCGGTCTGTAGCGAAAATTAAAGAACTATTTTTCAAGAACCAACGCAAGTTCGACTCAAAATACAAAATATATTTTGAAATAAAAGCCGTAAATTTACATGAAAAAATCTGACTTAATAGTCTTCTAGAAAGTTTAAATTCCAATTTGCGATGTAGTTTATGGTTTCAATCCTGATTCTTTGCTAGATGTCATTATTTTCTTTTATTGATGTTGTTATTGGTGTTGTTACTGATGGTGGTCTTGCCGTTTTACGTCAAAATTAGTAAGTTTCCTTGCGCTAATTCTTTCAGTTTACAAATTAATAGTGTTATCTGGAAAAGGTTTCACATCTCAGATTTACTTTGCAAGTAAATTTGCTTGCTCAGCTGAAACATGAATAAGCTGTTCGATATAAGACTCAGAACCATATTAAAAATTTTTAAAATATTTTTCTCTTATTTTTTTTATAAATGAATATAAATTTGCTCACATACTGCTTGCTCATTTAGTAAAAAATGAAAAAAATTATTTATCCGTTATTGTTTCATTATAATCCTCTGATGTATAACGCTATTTGTAGCCATTCACCGCTTCAAGCTTTCAATCTGTCTTGATAATTCACTGCGAATCAACTCAACTCCAAAAGAAGCCAATGGTTTTGAGATCGGCATTAACGGTTGCCACTGAAATAGTCAAAAACGGCATTTTGTTACCTTTCCAATTGAATACGTAACACCGATAATTTACAATATATTAGATTAACCTAACCTTAGTTCAATTTTTATTGTGAAATTAATCAGTAGTGCAATTCTGTATTAGATGTTGCGCACCTAGTAACAAATTAGTTCAAATATAACCAGAAGAATAGATCAAAATCAGCATGTATAACCTCATGTGCACATTCGTTTTGTGCTTACTGACGACTCACCAGTAATAATCGATATTCCATCCCTCAGCCACAATATATTTGGGTGAGGAATGTATTCATATATAAACTATTTTTTTACACATTACTTACCAAAACATATAGTTGGTTTATGACGTAATACCGGTTACTACTGATGAGTCGTTATTAAGCACAAATGAATGAGCACATAAGATTATACCTTTCGTTCATGCTGTCTGTGGTTTTTGCTTCTGGTCATATTTGAACTAATCTATTAAAAGGTGCGCAACACCTAATACACTAATGGATACATGACTTAGCTCTCAGAAACAAGCAGTGTCTAATTGTGATACATTTAATCAGTGTTTGTTATACCTACTAAAGGAAATGGAATCAGCTACGTAATGGAGAATTAAATTAAGCATTCAAATGATAAAACCGATTTTAAGAAGCAATAAATCAAATAACTATACAACTGATTGCACACGAATTTTCATTTCATGGTTAATATAATCTAACAAACCAATAAAAGATTATAAGTACTCATCGTTTAATGCACTGAAAACTCAACGCAAATCTTATGAGAATCAAAATTGTCTACTCCATGTATGATGGACGCTATTGCCTTATTCAAAATTAAATTCGAACTCGACACACCGAAATAATAAAACAAAAAATATTACTGTGGTTCAATTCAGAAAAATAAATTTTCACACATACTATTCCTAATTCATTAATTTCAAAGCAGTTTTTACGTAATAAATATGTGT
>JAQBSW010007263.1:20000-41998 GCA_029291075.1 Eudiplozoon nipponicum
ACGATTCGCTATTGCTTATTATAATTTGTTGGAAATGCGCGGATAACAATGCGCATTTCTGGTATGCAGCAGATCCACTAAATTGCTACGCAAAATGAATTTCCTGTTGTGGCGTTGAAAACAGTAGGAGTGACCTTTCCTCTTTTCTATGGTTTACAACGCTGGCATTTATTGCGAGCTTAACAGTAGCGGCGAATATCTTATGCCACGCCCGGTCAATACAACCGAGATTCCAATTTTCAACGAAAATGGAACGGTTAGGATTGGGCATCATTAATGATATATGCAAATATATAAGGCTAGTCAATGTTTATTTTAGCTTCACTTGTAACAAATAACAGTTTTAATCAAAACACATTACAAACTGTTCAAGTAAAAATTACAAAAAATCAAATAGGCCTGCTTGAAGAAACGTAAGTTCGTTTTTCGACAAACTAGACGTCGATCAACATATGTGTCGTACGTACCCACGACTTACATTTAGACTCTCCGCCAGTCATCATCAGGCGTTTACGACGGAAGCACTGATTGTGAGGATCAAGAGCCGTTATGTCACATATATATAAAAGAAAAAAGTATCGAATATCTGCCTCTCAACTCTTGTAGTCGTAAACATTATCAGACTGGAAATGTCCTGGCTAATACGAATTTATAGTGAAAGAACTAATAAAGGTGACAACTTGCATATCTAATTTTGCTTTCCATATATATGAATTGCAGATTGATACTCGCTGGTCAGTTTGCCGTCGTACTATGATGTTGATCATAGAAGTCGAAACGTGTCAGTACGCGTGCCTAAAGTTAGTTTTGCTATGTTGTTCGACGACTGGTTAAATATAACGGGATTGGTGTTTACTTCAACATTCGTGCAATCAATAATTGTTTAATTTAAGTAAACCTTTTTTTATTGATGCATCACTTCTACATTTGCACTGTCAGACTTATTTTCCAGTTTTTGTCATGGCGCTGAACTTTGTCAAGTATTACCCCCTACTATAATCAATGTTGCGATCTTGATATAAACACCTGTTTAATAAGTAAATACATTTGTTCCTATAAAATTAAGTAACATATTTTATAAAAGAAAATTCAGCCAGTAGACCGGTGTCATCCTTATTGGGAACTCATCATGTACTTTGTATAGGGAGCTACTTAACTGGGCTCGAACCTATGCAAATTCTGGCCAGTATATGATGAATTCTCAATAAGAACGGAATCGGTCTACTAAATGAATCGTCTATCTTTACACTATGTAATACTTAGTTTATATTAAAAAAATGTATGTACTTAAGGAGTAAGGTGTTTATGTCAAGATCGCAACCTTTATTATAGTAATTGTTACAACCTCCCGCGCAACCAATGTTGGTTTAATAAGCTTTCTTCGACTTTAATTATTTAATTTAATCTGTTTTTTATATAACTGAATTTATTATAAATGAAAATAATAAATTGCACAGCCAATCTTCATTTACCATAGACACCGCATTTTTGTTTTAGTTTATTTATGTTTTAATACATATTTGCAGCAGTGAGCATTTCGGTCAATGTTTCCAAATATATTTCATAATTTAAATAGATTTTAACCTGGTGAATTTATTAATTAATTGATAGGTGCGGTTTTTATATCTGACTTTGAATGTAGAATGGCGACAAGGCACTGGATTGCACTAATTATTTGATACACTCCTACCAACAAATACGCTCATTCACCAGACCTATGTCGAGCGGATATATCTTTGTTCTTTGTTACCACTTGGTTGTTCCAGCAGCGTCATGCTTGTTAATTTCAAAAGAAATCGTACCAGAGAATTGATTAGAATAACTGGGTTAATTTGGTGATACGCATTTGAGAGAGCTTATATTTCTAACCATCTTATGATTTTAAGGGACATTTTATATTTCATATCCCTACATTCTTACATCTTTCCCATTGCTTTGTATTCACTTATAGGATCTAAAATAGTTTTCATAGAGAATCTTACATTAATAAGTTCTTGAATACTGGGATAATTACGGAAGCCACCACATCTCCAGTGTGTCCAGGCAGAATTTTAATTTCTTGTCAAATGAATTAACTAAAACATTTGTTAGCCAGTTATCAATTCCATGTCTCTTCGAAGTTTATGTTTCATACTCGAGCAGAATATTTTTGAGATACGCATCAGAAAGAGTATATCAACGCCTATCTTAATATTCCTCCTTCCTTACATTTTCCTCTTTAATTTTTATTCATCTGCAGCATCTAAAATTACACAATAATTGATTGCGCGGATGGTGGTAAAAATTATTTAAATCAAGTTTGCGAGCTTGAAGTAAACACCAATCCCATTGTATTTAACCAGTCGTCGAACAACATAACAAAAATACCGCCAGTCGCAACGCACTGACGCGTTTCGACCTTCCTTGATCATCATCAGAGTACGACGGCAAACTGACTAGCGAGGATCAAACCGCATTGAATATACATGGAAATCAAATTTAGATATGCGGCTCTCACCTCTAGCAGTCTTGCATACATTGAACTTGACTGGAAATGTCGGCTGCACAATTTCTATGCAGTCACGAACATTAGCTGTTTGTAGCTTTCGTCACACACAGATATATATAGACAATACAATTACACAATAATTGATTGCGCGGATGGTGGTAAAAATTATTTAAATCAAGTTTGCGAGCTTGAAGTAAACACCAATCCCATTGTATTTAACCAGTCGTCGAACAACATAACAAAACTACCGACAGTCGCAACGCACTGACGCGTTTCGTCCTTCCTTGATCATCATCAGAGTACGACGGCAAACTGACTATCGAGGATCAAACCGCATTGAATATACATGGAAATCAAATTTAGATATGCGGCTCTCACCTCTAGCAGTCTTGCATACATTGAACTTGACTGGAAATATCGGCTGCACAATTTCTATGCAGTCACGAACATTAGCTGTTTGTAGCTTTCGCCACATACATATACATATATAGACAATACAATTACACAATAATTGATTGCGCTGGCGGTAGTTTGTTATGTTGTTAGACGACTGGACAAATACATTGGGATTGGTGTTTCCTTCAAGCTCGCAAGCACCTGATTCACACCCACCATCACTACAATATTATGTAATTTTGTCTATATATATATATATATATATATATATATATATATATATATATATATATATGTGTGTGATGATGATGACTTACAAACAGCAGCTAATGTTCGCGACTGAACAGAAATTGTGCAGCCGACATTTGTGTATGCAAAGACTTTTTAGGCCATCTAGAATTTGATTTCCATGTATATTCAATACAGTCGCTAATCCTTATTATGTTGATGGTCGAGAAAGGTTGAAACGCGTCAGTGCGTTACTAGTATGTTCGACGTGAGTGCAATGGAAATTGTGTTCTACTACAACTTTGATTTAAATCGCATTTTACCACCATCACGCAATCAATGTCGATTTATCCTATATATATGTGTGTGGCGAAAGCTACAAACAGCTAATGTTCGTGACTGCATAGAAATTGTGCAGCCGACATTTCCAGTCAAGTTCAATGTATGCAAGACTGCTAGAGGTGAGAGCCGCATATCTAAATTTGATTTCCATGTATATTCAATGCGGTTTGATCCTCGCTAGTCAGTTTGCCGTCGTACTCTGATGATGATCAAGGAAGGTCGAAACGCGTCAGTGCGTTGCGACTGGCGGTAGTTTTGTTATGTTGTTCGACGACTGGTTAAATACAATGGGATTGGTGTTTACTTCAAGCTCGCAAACTTGATTTAAATAATTTTTACCACCATCCGCGCAATCAATTATTGTGTAATTGTATTGTCTATATATATGTGTGTGGCGAAAGCTACAAACAGCTAATGTTCGTGACTGCATAGAAATTGTGCAGCCGACATTTCCAGTCAAGTTCAATGTATGCAAGACTGCTAGAGGTGAGAGCCGCATATCTAAATTTGATTTCCATGTATATTCAATGCGGTTTGATCCTCGCTAGTCAGTTTGCCGTCGTACTCTGATGATGATCAAGGAAGGTCGAAACGCGTCAGTGCGTTGCGACTGGCGGTAGTTTTGTTATGTTGTTCGACGACTGGTTAAATACAATGGGATTGGTGTTTACTTCAAGCTCGCAAACTTGATTTAAATAATTTTTACCACCATCCGCGCAATCAATTATTGTGTAATTGTATTGTCTATATATATGTGTGTGGCGAAAGCTACAAACAGCTAATGTTCGTGACTGCATAGAAATTGTGCAGCCGACATTTCCAGTCAAGTTCAATGTATGCAAGACTGCTAGAGGTGAGAGCCGCATATCTAAATTTGATTTCCATGTATATTCAATGCGGTTTGATCCTCGCTAGTCAGTTTGCCGTCGTACTCTGATGATGATCAAGGAAGGTCGAAACGCGTCAGTGCGTTGCGACTGGCGGTAGTTTTGTTATGTTGTTCGACGACTGGTTAAATACAATGGGATTGGTGTTTACTTCAAGCTCGCAAACTTGATTTAAATAATTTTTACCACCATCCGCGCAATCAATTATTGTGTAATTGTATTGTCTATATATATGTGTGTGGCGAAAGCTACAAACAGCTAATGTTCGTGACTGCATAGAAATTGTGCAGCCGACATTTCCAGTCAAGTTCAATGTATGCAAGACTGCTAGAGGTGAGAGCCGCATATCTAAATTTGATTTCCATGTATATTCAATGCGGTTTGATCCTCGCTAGTCAGTTTGCCGTCGTACTCTGATGATGATCAAGGAAGGTCGAAACGCGTCAGTGCGTTGCGACTGGCGGTAGGTTTGTTGTTGTTCGACGACTGGTTAAATACAACGGGATTGGTGTTTACTTTAAGCATCTAAAATTGTTTGCCAAATAAGCATTTAGACACTGTGATGTGTACGAAAGCCACAAAAAAATTAATTACATTAGATGTTTTGGTGGCAGATTAATTTCTAGTCGAACAAATTGACTAATCTTCTCGTCAGCTGATATTCTATTCTATATCAATGTGAAGTCTGGTTCATTCTATTGTTTACGTGCTGATTTAAGCCACAGCCTTTTATGTCGTCTTGTCTTTCGTGATGTCCAAGTATCTGAAATTTTGTTTTCACCAATTTTTTCACAAAGCAGTCCATTGAACTGCACGCGATACAGCCTACCTTACTGCAAAGAGTGTACTGATCATGAAGCGACACGCTAGAACCAAAAAATATTTCCCTAAAAATCAATGACTAATTATAATCCAATAAAATAAGGAATATATATATATATATATATATATATATATATATATATATATATATATATATATAGCACGGCCCCGTTACGTAAAATTTCCATCGGCCCTTCTGAGGGACTTCCTTGTTCCATAATAATAAGACTATATTTTATTGCGACAGTCAAGTTAATTTAAAATTAATTAATATTTTAATTTTATGCATACTTGTTTCGGTTAAGCTTTTAATAGTTCTTCGTGTATTTATTTGTCGATAACTAAATTTAGGCACATGATGCGTATTTTGCCAATATTTTTTGTTTACATCTGTATACGAATCTTAATAAAATGGAGAACATTGTTTTAACATTGAGCAAGTCCACAATATTGTAAATTACAATATTTTAAATAGTGAATACTTTATCAGTCAATGCCTAGTCTTCTGAGAGAGCTTATATTTCTAACCATCTTATGATTTTAAGGGACATTATATCTTTAATATCCTTACCTTCTTACATCTTTCCCATTGCTTTGTATTCACTTATAGGATCTAAAATAGTTTTCATAGAGAATCTTACATTAATCAAATCTTGAATACTGGGATATTTCAGTGTGTCACAAGCGTGATATCCGAAAATTTCATAATATGCAGCAATCCGAGCCGCTGAGTTCGGCTTAATATTTGTAAAAATACAGTTTAACATAGGCTCTTTTTAACGGCATTTTAATATCGATATTTTGAGAAATAAATTTTAGCTTATCATTACAGCTTTTTCCACATTTTGTTAAGTGAGAAACAATGTCGATTAAGGTTAAATAACTCATCTAATATAAGTCTTTCAGTTTTATTTGCACACACAGTCAATCAAGCGTAATTTTTGGTATCAGCAGAACGCTAACCTTTTTTCGGTGTATGTTTGCGGCGTTACCCAATGAAAACTAAAGACAATTGATGGCTTGTTATACAGTGTGCTATAATGGCACAATCGAGCATTTTATTTGCCCTATTTGCAGTGAGTTTCATCCGTGTATTTACAAAATCTCAGATGTTCTACTTCTGATCGTTTGCCGTCTCTTAAAGTACCTGCATATTTTCTGTGTCATAATCATTGGAGACGTCATTATTCATGAGTTTTATTGAGTTAATCGATTAATAAGCACGTTAAATTAAAAGTACCATATGACAAGTTCAACATATTTTTCTGTACGCTATATTTTGTACTCTGAATTCTCGGGATATTTTTATACAGCGTGTTGATGTAGAATAATGTAAAACTAGCAGGTAGAATTCGGACTAGCCACGGTTTGTTGTCAATGCTGAGAACCTTCTAGCTAGAGAAGGTCTGTAAAACTGGTGACGATGTTAGGTTATTATTTTGTTATATATATATATATATATATATATATATATATATATATATATATATATATGGAGTTGAGTTGAAGAATTGTGTCAGGAATAAAGCAACGAAGATTAACGGACTGTAAAAATACTTATGGTAGAATGAATTGTTCATTGATATTTCTAGTAGCAAAAATTAATTGATTTTTAGTATGGTTGAAAACACCTCTTGCGTATAACAAGAAAATCAAGTTTAATTAAATTATATATATATATATATATATATATATATATATATATATATATATATATATATAAACTTAATTAAATTATTTAGAAACAAATTTAATTAAATTATATATATAATTTAATTAAATTTGATTTCTTGTTATAAGCAGAGGTATTTTGCAGCCATACATAGAAATAATTTCAAATATTTTTGCTGCTAAAATTAATCAATGAACAGATTCATTTCTTGTACCCATAAATTATTTTCTGCAGTCCGTAGAGTTCTTCGTTGCTTTGATTTCTTACTCTTTTGACGCAATTCTTTGGCATTCAACTCCGCCCTAAATGGAGCCACTTGCATTTTCATGAAATCTGTCAGAATGGTGAATTTTCAAATAGTCTGTTACATTTGTGAGGTTTAGACTCTAGAATTATCAAGTTGATAGTCTTTATGAAAACGATTATGCAAGATGTTAATCTAGATGACGTAACTTGATCTATTAATCGTTAAAGATTTGCTCAATAGTTTCCAAATCTTGCATCGGAATATCTTAGTTAAAAATTAAAACGAAGACGAAGATACTGATAACTTTTTTGATGTGTTGTCCAAACTGAGAACTGATGGCGTGTTATGCACAACAGATACACATAAGAAAACATGAACTGCGCAATGTTTACATTTCAAAGAGCTACTGCTCATTGAAATAGAAAAGATTTGTTCGGAAATTATGTACTAGTCATTACGTATTTTTTCGACAGACAGTTTGCAGACAGAGTTGTATGGTGTTCAAAATTCTCTTAGAATTATCGCTTGGCAATCAAATTTTAATGATAAGCATAAACCTAATGATATAATATAATCTATTCTGAATGTTTGTAATTTTGATAAGAAACTGGCGTACATTCACTTGCAATAAAAAAGTTTATAGACAATGGGTCACATAAATGATAGACTGTGTTACACGTTGACGCTAACATGTTCAGCTGCTGGCTTAAATGTGACATGATCCACCACCAAACATCATTTACACATTGTTGAAGACAAAATTCTACTGTAATCTGCATCTAATTTTAACTCCAATTAATGTAGCACGTGTAGGCAATCACATTTAGGTGAGTGAAGCCCAAGATTAATTTCACGTTTGTTGGAGCACATACCAACTTGCCGATTTCAAAATAAGTTTGATGTTGCACACTCATCTATAACTGAACAAATTTAGTCTCGTGGAAAACGTAGATGTTAACAAAGTGCTTTTAAATTTTAATTAAAGCTAGTTGTGTGAGCATGCTCCTTTATTTTAGGTTCTTTCAATAAATAAATGCTGTCGAGAACTGTGCAAACAAAAATAAATTTGTTCATGCATTGGCATTACCATGCCGAAGCACGTGCACATGAGATTGTAACATGTGCTCATGCTGAAGTCACCTTAGTCATCTTGTCATAGTTAACAAATATTTTATTAACTACACCCTGTCCAATTGGAAATTACGAATATCTAAGTTTTGCGCGAGCATGAATATGCAAATATCTGGGTACTTCTAATATTCGAACATGCATTGGATGTTAATTATACAAAACCGAAATTGGCATTATAATCGTTCTTGTTCTGTTTTCGCGACTATTTTAAATTAAAACATAACTTTGACTATTCTCATCATACCTTTGTTAATTTAAATCACTCTTTCCTAATTGCAGCCAAGACGGATGCATTTACGATGATACTAATTGATTTACAAACAGTATAACGTGCGAGAAAACATAATATAAATTAGAAGTGATTTCTACTGGAGATAGTTGACGGTCGAATTCAGAGTTAACAAAGTAGGTGTCGAAAGTGCTAGCATAGTTATTACAAGGCATGTTAAATTTGATATCGTCTAATCTATAAGGATTTATTATTCTGATCAATGTCTACGTTACCATATTTTTCAGGTTTAGTAGAAAATACATAATGTTTTGCGATTTTACTTTTCTAAAACCGCACATTCAAAGTGAATTACAGTTCAAACAAACCAATATTTTTCATGTAGCTGCAACCAAAAATTTAAGCAGATGTAGTTTTGCTTTAGGCTTGTAGTTGGCTGAAATTTTTCAACGTGGTACAACTGTTCGTGACTTATAGATGGCAGTTTCATCCTTAACTTTCGCTTTGTCGAAATAGTACACACCAGTTTCAAAATATATGTCAAGATTGCAGCGCAGCTTGTGTGAAAATAATGAAAATATTTATTAAAAATTTATTATTACGGTCATGAAAGGAGCCTTTAAACCAAGATTTCCACGTAAGATCACATAAGTATGAATTGCCCTACAACTAATCGTTCATGGATTATTGCTTATTCGGAAACACGTAAACCATAGCCCGTTCTGCCAATGAGACTCGAACCAGGGGTGAGTATCCACAAATTTTATTTACTCTTATTCTAGACAGTCTATCATTGGTTAGAACCTTCCCGACAAACATAGAAATTAACGATCAAATTTCGTATCAATAGCGAACTCACGGACTTTTAAGTTTTATTTTGATAAGCAAGCCAATTATTTAAATCTAGATTGCAACCTTGATATAAACACTAATACAATAATATATATACATTTACCAGTACCATCTAAGCATTTTATAATGTAGAAAAGGCAGTTCATCTAGTAAATCGGTTTTGCCCTCTTAAGGAGCCGCTTATGTATTGCTCCGAATTTGCCGCGGACAAGGCTCGAACTTTGGCACATCTGCTTCGGAGTTTATTGCCATAAACATTAAGTTAACTCGATATACCTTGCACACATTTTTCAGTTACATACAAACCAATGCTCCGGACAGTACGTGAAAAGTTCCCAATAAAGACGAAACCTACTAGATGAATTTTTATTTATATGTTATATAATGCTTTGTTTATACCGAAAAATGTATTAATATAATAGAAATTGTATTTTCCTAAATATCGCCATTTTGATTTAATTAACCGGTATCAGCTCCTGTGAAACCAATGTTCTTTTAAGCAAGCCAATTGCCCGAAATAAAAAAATCATGTAGTTATATAGGCTAAATAGATGAAGTCGTTAAATTTTCCTGTAATTTTAATTACTGTTGTTTCAGCTTTTCGTCTACATCGGGGCCTAGTCAAATATGTTCCTTTTCAATGCTATATTGGTTATAATCAGAGGCAAGTTAGGCCCAATAATTTTTTTAAATCCACGATCGACCATGGATACATGAATTATTGGAATAAGGAACTAGATATTTCATTTTATCAGTAGGATGTGCAATGTAAGAGCGATAATTTTTTATTGTTTATGCCAAATAGACAGAATGGTCAAAAGTGATTTACAAGGCCCGTTTCCTGACTGGCGAAAAACAAACAACTGTACAAGTATCTGATTGAATTTCTGCGGTGTATTTACGATATTAGCATGGAAGATCGAAGTCGGAAATTATTTCAATATTTGCCGATATAAGACTGGTGTCCAAAAACAGTATCTCTATTACCTTTGTCAAATGTTTGGTGATGTTACCTTTGATAATGTTACCTATCTTTTGCATTATCTAACATTCCTTTCTCGCGATTTAATTTAACATTTTCGTGCTCGAAATGCTAAATTGACTGTGGACGAATTGGCCGACCGTATTGAACAAAACTGGAACATGTATAAACCAACTAGAGAAGAATCATCAACACTACCGATTAATGTAGTAAATACACACGACGAAATTGCAGTAGAATTCAGGGCCTTCCAGGAATAAGTATCTAATGAAATCTCTCAACTTGTGAATTTAGTGCGGCAACACAGAACAGATCACTCCTGCGCGTTTTCATAACGTCCTCCGTGCCATTATCAATCAAGGCATTATTCGCGTATTCACACCAGAGGATTTTGATATAGGATCTCTGGTAGACCTCACCGTCAGCTCGGCTGTTATCAGTACCCACTACTGACACGTTGTGTATAGATCATCCTATGTGGAGGCACCCCGCAAAAAGGTGAATACAAACTTGCCGAAATGGAATTCCTTAGAAGGTAACTTACCAACAGAAGTCTCTCGCTAAATAACATACAGAAAAGTAAGGTTGGCATGAATTGCATCCATCACTCAACAAGTCGTTTCACTAAAGGTTGTCATAGATCTGCGCTCGCGGGTTGCATTCGTGGTTGATTTAAGTGCTGCGATAACATTAGTAATACGAAATTACCCAGTAAATTGCAGCACTTATGTAATGCTAAGGGCCATCAACGTTCAGTCGATAAAAATACAGAGCTTGGCCACCCTCAGAGAATCACTAGGCCTACGTTGAGTATTTTCGTCGATGTTTATCGTCGCAGACGTGCTATATATTGTGAGTAGACTTCTTAGAACACTATGGACTGATAATTGATACTGTCAAAGGAACATTGATAAAGTCACGAATTTAAGTTTGTGTACTTTTGTTGGTAGTAACGTTCGCCCGGAACTTTCAATTAAGAGCAACGACTCATTCGAATCCGCTCACTCAGAAGTATGTGCGATCGTCAACAGTTTTCCGAATGTCGTGAATATTAAAATAACAGATCCAACTTGTCCATCGGCACCATATACCAACTAACGGCGCACCTGTCTTTACCAGATCTCAACCCTTAAATCAGAAAATGTTACCGAATAACATGTCCATTTTTATCAGTTTTTGGAGGAAGATATTCTTCATCCCATTTCTAGTCCATTGGTCTCGCAAATTCACATGCAAGCCTAATAGCCCATTGGTGATTGAAGATTATGCAGTGATTATCGTACCCGTATAAAAGACACAATTCCATATCGTAAATCGATAATCAACGCTAAAGGTATTGTTGATAAAACAGCCCAACGTAAATGGCTCATAGTACTTGATTTTATCTAAACTTACCATCAGATTCCTCTCGGTGAAGTAAGCATCGAAAAAACATCTGCCATACCCCTTTTGAGTTAAATGAATATAGGCGTATGCAGTTTGTTCTGTGCACTGCATTACAGATATTTCAGAGATTCCTGAACTAAGTTTGACCGAAACATCCACGTACCTATTCTAACGCCGATGGCGTAATGTTAGACTCAGATGATTTCGAGCAACATTTAGAAGACATCTAAGAAACACTCGCTCGTATTGAACAGTTTAGTCTGGTAATAAACATGTAAAGATACATGTGGGTACAACAACAAAAACTATTAAGGAGGGGTGCAGCTCCTGCACAAAAGTCAGCAATTTGCGAGCATGTACTACTCACGGGTCATGCTGTTAGTAGTAACAAATTTTCAGTTCTCTACAAGGCAAAAACAGAAAAAATGCTTCTGGCTTTTGAAGCTATTGCAATTAATAAGCTGAAGCCCTGCTTAAACGTGCAGAAAATAATTCAAAAAGAAATTAAATTGGACTGGAACAAAGACATAACTGACATGCCTTTAAAAATAGCCAACGCTTCGCAAAATACGACACATACATCAATTACGGACGCAATTACAATGAAAGCGATGACACACCAAATGACGTTACGCAAAAGGAGTGGTCTAAATTGCGCAAAAGTAGTGGTCTAAATTGCGCAAAACAAAGGCTAACATAACGAAGAGGAGATTGGTTACGACAAATGTACAGTGGGATTGGATGAACGAATATACTAACGAATCCAGAACAATGGCTGTAGATACTGGTAGAAATAAGATTTATTAATAAATGTTATTCCATGGAGTACGTTGTTTTGTTCTTATATATATGCTACTTGAAGCCTATTGCATATAATTTTATTTCTTCATGTAAATATATCGTTCATATTGACGTAAGGAATAAAATGTGTATTATATATAATTTGAAATAAATGTAATGATGTATTTTGTTTTTTAAACGCGATATATAGTGTGTGTAAATACGTTATGAATTAGTTATCGAATTTCTTTATAGTTATTAACATTTTCCCAATCCACTTGTTTACTGTTCTTCTTGCTAAAGGCTGGCTTAGTAATAGTCGCCTACTGAGACATTACAAAGCCTTGTTAAGTCACGTTTTCACCCACGCGTACGGAAGTGCTGTTGATGTACGTTGTTCAGCTCTCAATGTTCAATCCACTTTTATATTATAAATATAATCCAGGGAGGTAGGCACGTTTATACCGAAAATGTGTTCTGTCCTATGCGACTGTGTATTATTTGTTGTGTATCTAGTAACAAGTTAGTTCAAATACGACCATAAGGGTAAACCAAAAGCAGCATAAAAGAAAAGTGTATTATGATGTACATAATAGTTTCGTGTTTAATAGAAACTCATGATTAGAAGCCGTTAATACGCACTATACTCCCGATATATTTGGGTGAGAAATATGGGAAAATTGTATCGTGTGGAGGAAGATAAATCCTCCGCCAAACATAAAATAACATTAACTGATAAATTTAAACCATCATGGCTGATTGTAACGAATTTTATTTAAAAAGAATTTTTTCTTTTATTTTCCAGAACATTTTTTTAAAAATATTTGATTTGAATCGTGCGCCATTTTCAGTTTTTGAGTGTCACGTTCCTCGACTGGTTGTATCTTCCGTTTGTCTGCTGCTATTTTCACATTTTTCTTTATTAAAAACGGATCAACATTCACAATATATATCTACTTAAACTGTCTTGCATTTTTTTAATGAAGCACACATAGAAGGGACGTTCTGGAACAGATAATTTAATAATTCTGTTGTTCAAGTATATCTCCTTCCAGATTATTTGTTTGGGTGCTTGCGCGAGAGAGATTTCACATTCCGATTTGCCTAAAATCAAGTGTCGATTTAATAAAAAAACTTCACAGACATGAACGCTGATATTAAATTTGAGGACACAAGAAAGTTAGTACTAGATATTGCGGATTTAAATTTAGCAGATGCGAATGGAAATATAAGGATATCAGATTCTACTGTAAATTTTAGGACTACAAGCGATCTGGCATCTATGGGGTTCTCAGACACGAATAAGTTAGGAGCCTCTACAAAATTTGGCGACCGCGCCAGTCCACGAATTTTAAGTCTACCGCAGTATAAATCTGAAAAAAGTTAAAGTTGGGTCGGAGATGTCCAAATGATATTTAGTGCTTATAATATTTTAAATCCTATGGAGAAATTTGTTGCAGTATGGATGGCGTTGCCTGAAAATTTCCGAAATACCTTGGAAAATTTCAGAGAAAGAACTGTGGAAGAAAAACCGTACAATGCATTTGAGTTATTAATCGCTGAAATTCAACAGAGATATCAGCCTGGAAGATCGGTGCACATGTGCGAATTATTACGCTTAGAATAAATGGGGCGTCAGCTATCGTCCGAATTTTACGAACGGCTTTGCTCAAAAGCTTCCAGGTTGAATATATCCAGAGATGTAGTCAACTCCATTTTCACAGCTGAGCTAACAATTAGGCTTAGAACCACATTGGAAGTATTTGACACTATGAGCATTGATTGGCCAACAAATCTCAGTGGGTAAGACTGGGGTGTATAAACAGCAGGAACCACAAGTACATGCTGTAATAGCAGATTCTGTCATGGTGCAGCCAGTCAGGGAAGATGCCGAAAACAACCTGACTATACAAGAAACCTTGCGTTTCTTATGTAGAGAAGTTGCTAGTATACGTCGTGATATTTCGCAACTTCAGAGTCAGGATAGGTATACTAGACGTCGAGGGAGTCACTCGCATCAACGCTTCGAAGGGCCACGCGGATGGTGTAAGGCACATTGCGAGTACGGACGAAGTGCGAAGTGCCAAGGTGAGAATTGTATTTACCCGCGATTAGGTGGACCCAAATGGAAAGGAAGCACAAAACCGGTAGAGAGAAATCCATCACCGGGAAAAGCATAAAACCCCCGCTAGTAGGAGCCGTAGGGGGGGTTCCATTGCAAAGGCTCCCAGATATGCCTTTAAAAGGCATACTCAAGGCAAAGGATAAAAAGGCGACAGGACCAGTTAGCACCGATGCAGAAGGCAAGAGAGTCCGATTCTCACTAAGCGGAGATCTGGAAAACATTGCCGGATTGTCCAGCAACAAGTTCATTATTAAAGATGAATTATCTGGATTAGAATTTCTCACCGATACGGGTGGTTAGGTAAGCATAGTTAGTTCAGACGTGGTGGAAGCAGATTGCCCAACATTTGATTATCAACTATGGGCCGCTAACGGTAGTCCGATAGGAGTGAAAGGGATGAAAGAAATGTCGGTAACGTTAGGCCAGAAATCTTCCTTCAGATGGAATTTTCTAGTAGCCGATGTCAAGGACCATATCATTGGCATGGATTTCTTGACACATTTCAAGCTGACATTAGACCCCAAAGCTAGGACTATCACAGAAGGCGTAGGGATATCAACACATACTGAGTCTAACACGTCGGCAGTTAGAACAGTCCTCTTACCTCGTCCAACAGTCGCACATGACTTTGCCGATATAATCGAGAAGCACCTAGCAGTGTTTCAACCTTTCAGTGCCAAAAGGATAGGTTTGAAGACAGGAGTAGAACACCAAATAGAATTGGTGGCTCCATTGCCTTGTTCACCAAAGGCTCAACCATTGGCACAACACAAGCAACAGGTTGCTTTGTCAGAATTTCACCAATTGCGCAAAGAGGGGATTTGTAGAAGGTCAAATTCCAATTTTGCTTCCCCAATAGTGGTAGTTCCCAAACCTGAACCGGGTCAATGGAGGGTTTGTGGGAATTATCGTCTATTAAACTCAGTGACGAAGGGTGATTCTTATCCTCTCCCTAACCAGAGTACTTTACTCCGAGATATAATGGGATATGAGGTTTATTCAACTTTAGATCTCCAGAAAGCGTACTATCAGATACCAATGGTGGAAAGTTCGATACCACTCACCGCAGTCAGATTTCCAGGAGGGGGATCGCACGAATTTCTTCGAATGCCTTTTGGTTTGAAAAATGCCAGTCAGACATTCCAGCGTTTGGCTGAAGAAATCCTTCAGAATTGTCCATTTGCGAGGGTATATATAGACGACATAATTTTTAGTCGCTCACGAAATGAACATCGTACGCATTTGGAAACGGTTTTGACCAGGCTGGAACAATATGGATTAGTGGTCAAACCTAATAAGAGTAATATCGGTTGCTCTTCAGTTAAATACCTTGGTCATATACTTTCCAAAGACGGAATTAAACCTTTGGAAGATAAGATCCAAGCTATAAAGGACGTAACGGAACCCCGAACCGTACGCCAGTTGCGAAGGTTCTTGGGTATGATCAGCTATTATCGTCGATTCATTCCAGGTCTAGCCGGAATTCTTGGATCGTTAACACGCCATCTCACTCGTGAAAAGAGCACGATCAAGAAGTCTTGGCCTATAAACTTGAGTCCAGAAGACCGAGAAAATTTCCAAAAGGCCAAGGAAATGTTAAGTGACATAACCACATTAGCACCTGTAGATTGGGAAAAATCTTTCGAGCTAATCACAGATGCCTCAGATGTTGCATTAGGGGCAGTGCTACAGCAAAGAGATCAGGACGTAGTAAGACCGATTGGGTTTTATAGCCGTAAGCTTAATGATCGAGAGAAACGTTATGATACGTTTGGCAAAGAGCTTCTAGCAGTGTATGCCGCAGTGCTACACTTCGAGCATTACTTAGACGGGCATAAGTTTAAGTTATTGACCGATCATAAGCCATTGATCAGCATACTTGGTAAAACAGCTAGGCTTAATTACTCTCGTAGAGTAAATTCCCAAATAACACGGTTAGCAGAGTTCGATTTCACGGTGTCTCATATTGCTGGTAAGGAGAATGTGGTAGCCGATGCACTTAGCCGACCGAATGAAGCTGATGTCGAGCTGATATTTCAAGGTCCGTTGAAGAGTTTAGATGATTCTATGCATGATTTAGTTAGTCAAATCGAGGAAGCGCAAGGATCGGATCCCTTTACATTAGTTTTGTCCAAAAGGCCAGGATATGTTCGTAAGGTCATAAGTGGCAAGTGGTTGTTATGCGAAACGTCTAGAAGTCAACCACGACCATATGTTCCGTTGGAGTTACGGGCCAAGATTATCCAAGTGTTACATGACATGGGTCATCCATCCATTAAAGCCACCATTCGATTGATCAACGACAGATACGTATGGCCGCACATGTCTAAAGATATACGGGTATGGGTAAGAGCCTGTGCCAAGTGTCAAACATGTAAGGTGTGGAGACATACCAGAACCGAGATAAAGAATATTGGGATACCAATTGGACGGTTCAAACACGTACACATAGACATTGTCGAGATTGCCAAGATAAATGGTAACAAATATTTGCTGACTATGGTAGATAGATTTAGTCGTCAATTCGAAGTGGCGATTAAAAAAAATACATGACAGCGCAAGAAGTCTTGTTCGCGTTTATACATAATTGGATATCGCGTTATGTTGTTCCGGAAAATGTCACTAGTGATCGCGGTAGTCAATTTATGTCCGAGCTTTTCGAGAGATCCCTCAACATCATGGGAACCACTGTATTGCATACTAGCGCGTAGAAAGGCTGCATCGTGAACTGAAAGCTGCATTAATGTGTACTAGTGGAACAAGCTGGATACACGATCTTCCTATAGTACTACTCGCCATGCGCAACAGATATAGGGCACAATTAGGAACTTCAATAGCAGAACTGGTTTATGGAGAACCATTAAGGTTGCCTGGAGATCTTCTAATAGAAACTCCAAGTAGTCTTGATTGGGCTTCTAGTTATGTAGATTGGTTTGTAGGAGCACTTAGAGACAAGATGTGTCGTTTGGCTCCGACCAAGACTAGAAAAGCTAAAACCAAATGCTATGTGTCCTCTGATCTAAGATCGGCTTTGCATGTGTATATAACTAATGAAAATAGGAAGAATTGCCTGACACCATTTTATAAAGGACCACAAAATGTCAAGAGGATGACTGACAAGAATGTCATAATAGAAATAAATGCCAATGAGGATTGTGTTACATTAGATCGTTGCATTCCCCAGTTTATCTGGATAGACAATATGACTGAATTAACAGATGCGTTGAATGACCGTTGTTTTATGGACGAACCTGATGTTTGCAAAGAGTGTGCAATCGAAGTCTGCTCATTTTTATCAATGACATTAAAATTTATTTCAACATTCTTTTATATAGTAATTTTTATGAGATGAGAATTATAATACTCTTGGTGATAAGAAATGGAATTTACTCGAATCATCTACGATAATTGCTGTCATGATAGAAAATATCAAGCATAAAATAGCATGACTGCTAACAAGACAAACTTTCTTTATTGTGGATTTGATCGCATTTTTCTTGTTTGGTACAATTAATAGCTCTCGTATGTCTGTAAAATCTTGAATCCTTTGCATTTCTAGGTGCACCGATTATTGGACTTGATTGTTGGGTTCCCACTTGTTCCTTCATTTCGGGGTTGACACCATACGCACAGGAAAACAACAACTTGTGGCAAATGTGGTGTCCTCATTCAAGACAGATATATTTATACATATTTTAATACCTAAAGTACAGCCCCGAGCCATATAACTCAACGTTTAAGAAGCATTAGTTATTTGTTCATTGCAAGATATCTAATTGATCACATACAACCTGTTTTTATTGTGTTAAAAACTTGAATTTTGACAGTCGGAAACAAGATTAAGTAGTGCTGCCTTCGAAAATGAACATAATTTCATGGACAGAAATTTCATGGAACTACCTGATCCTTCGGGAGACTAGGAACCAGGACTTGTTATTGACAGTGATGCATTGATAAAATTAATGTTAAAAATAAAATCAAAAATACAAAAAGATCACCTTGGTATTTCGATTGATAACCTGCTTCAATTACCTTTAAATTTTATGAATGCGCTCTGCAACTTTATAAATATAATTTTGAAGAATGGGAAATTACCAATCGATATACTAACGATAGTAGCTAAACCGTTGCCAAAAGTAAGTAAGCCAACGTGCGCCAGTGATTATAGATTAATCTCTATTATGTATTCGTTTTTGAAGATAATAGAACGATTGATACTAGATCATTTAGAACGCATGTTGCTGGCTGATTTTGATATGTGTAACATGGCTTCACGAAAGATAGATCGACAACTACTAATATGCTTTCTATGTGGAAACATGTAAGTGGAATTCCACAGGGATCAAGTTTGGGGCAAATTTTATTTAAAATCGTATTTGCACATTTAGAAACTCAGATCCTTGACGGTCGAGTTTGCAAATTCGCTGATGATTTAAAAATAATCTTTCCAATTGATCCACAAAATGTCGAATTCTCCAAAAATAATGTGACATTAGATTTGTATGATTTGAGTAGATATTTGATTACACTAGGGCTGAGAATAAACAATAAAATGACGAGAGCTTTAAATATAGGTAACAGAACAGACTTTAATTATGCAAGTATGTATTAGGATTTGCAAACCTAGTAACAAACTAGTTCAGTTGTGACCAGAAGGATAAACCAAAGGTAGCATGAACGGAAAGTATAATCTCATGCACATTGGTTTCATGCTTACTGGCGACTCATCAGTAGGAGCCGATATTACGCCCTTTAACCACTATATATTTGGTAGAAGAATGCGGAATAATAGGACGGTACAATCTCCTAGACGAATGTGTAAACCTGTAACAGTTTACTGCGGCTGACTCCTTTTGGAGGATAAACCGGCTCCACATTTCATGGAGTTTCTTGGGAATTTGATACACGTGGTGTCCCCTCACCACTCAGCTTTTTCATCGAGGACGCACCTCTAGACTTTGCACATCCAAGCGCAGTCTGCAAGGCAGCAGTAAGTTGCATGGTTGCCGGTGGCTGTTGAGAGCTCATTCACCATTCGGAAGTACGGGGTACTGTCCAGGAGTCCATGTAATCCTGTGGCTGTTGAACCCTTTTGTGGCGGGGAACACACGCCGAGTCATGGTGCCGTCCTCGGGCTCATGTGGTATTTTATATAATATATATACCGAGTCTGTAAGGGATACTAACACTATGGTTATTGTGTTAGTAACTGATACCTTTTTTGAAATCGATGAGTACCGGATACTAACAATATGGTTTCCGAGTCGGTACATGATACCAACCTGATGGATATAAATTTATGCTAAAGTTCACCCAAATTGAGAATTACAACAATTTCCGAACACCTGTTACTCCAGTTAAACCATACACTCTGGCCTTCATCGATATCAGTTATCACATTTCGCGGTAAGCATGACATCATTCAATTCAATATATTACAGTTAAATACTGTTTGTTGCGAAGAACTAATATATATGCAAGTATGTATTAGGTTTTGCGAACCTAGTAACAAATTAGTTCAGTTGTGACCAGAAGGATAAACCAAAGGCAGCATAAACGGAAAGTATAATCTCATGCACATTCGTTTCGTGCTTACTGGCGACTCATCAGTAGGAGCCGGTATTACGCCCTTTAACCACTATATATTTGGTAGAAGAATATGGAATAATAGGACGGTACAATCTCCTAGACGAATGTGTAAACCTGTAATAGTGAAGCTAACATCATATATGTCAACAACAACATTCTTGACCATCAAATATATAGTGGTTAAAGGGCGTAATACCGGCTCCTTCTGATGAGTCGCCAGTAAGCACGAAACGAATGTGCATGAGATTATACTTTCCGTTCATGCTGCCCTTGGTTTATCCTTCTGGTCACAACTGAACTAATTTGTTACTAGGTTCGCAAAACCTAATACATACTTGCATATATATTAGTTCTTCGCAACAAACAGTATTTAGCTGTAATATATTGAATTGAATGATGTCATGCTTACCGCGAAATGTGATAACTGATATCGATGAAGGCCACAGTGTTTGATTTAACTGGAGTAACAGATGTTCGGAAATTGTTGTAATTCTCAATTTAGGTGAACTTTAGCATAAATTTATATCCATCAGGTTGGTATCATGTACCGACTCGGAAACCATAGTGTTAGTATCCGGTACTCATCGATTTCAAAAAAGGTATCAGTTAGTAACACAATGGCCATAGTGTTAGTATCCTTTACAGACTCGGTATATATATTATATAGTGTGAGTTAGCATTGAAGTCGCATTATCGTTGACTTTAGATAGTGTTAGCTTCACTATTACAGGTTTACACATTCGTCTAGGAGATTGTACCGTCCTATTATTCCACATTCTTCTACCAAATATACAGTTTTTAAAGGGCGTAATACCGGCTCCTACTGATGAGTCGCCAGTAAGCACGAAACCAATGTGCATGAGATTATACTTTCCGTTCATACTGCCTTTGGTTTATCCTTCTGGTCACAACTGAACTAATTTGTTACTAGGTTCGCAAAACCTAATACATACTTGCATATATATTAGTTCTTCGCAACAAACAGTATTTAACTGTAAGACTTTAATTATGTTTATTTTCATGATGCTGTGATTAATGATGTGTTTGAGATTAAACTTGCGCAAGAAATAAAGGATTTAGGCATAACTATTCAATGTACAGCTTCCGTTGAAAGACATATTGAAAGGATAGTAGGCAGTCCTAAGAAAAGATGGGCACTAATAAATCGAAATATCTTATCGAATGACATAAAACTTAAAATGTATATGATATGGATTAGACCGATACTAGAATATGCTGCCACTACTTGGAATCCATTAAAAATGGGTTTTTCCAATAAGATAGAATCTGTACAAAGAAAAGTTGTGAAACAAATTATTCCTATCTCCTGCACTATATTCGCTACTAGATTACAGTTGGTATCACTGCAAACTTTATGGTTTCGGACGATGTGCTATTGCATAAAAGTTTTCTATATTTGAACCAGTGGACTGGTGCCTATATGAATCCAATAAGAAAGAGTCATGAAGTTGGAACTAGATCTGGACATTTGGCAATATCTCCTTCTTTGGTGGGGAATGTTGCGGGTAACTTATTCTCTTTTTCGAATGTTTACAAAATTTACAATCAATTGTCAAAGGGGCTTAGAGAAACGCCTCCATCTAAGATGTCTTTTAAATTTTTATGTACTGAACTAGAAAAAATCTACAATCCTGCTGATATTTTTAATTTTGATTATGGTAATACTTTCTCATGGTTGAATTAAAGACAAGAATAACTGTGACCAGCAACATAACTTCTTGAGATTTCTATCTACAAGATTTGTATTATTACAATTGAAATGTTATGCATTATATCATCATGTTAGTCAACAATACATAAAATCAATTGCTAGTCATGGTT
>JAQBSW010007264.1:0-41993 GCA_029291075.1 Eudiplozoon nipponicum
TTCAACGGACCTTGAAATATCAGCTCGACATCAGCTTCATTCGGTCTGCTAAGTGCATCGGCTACCACATTCTCCTTACCAGCAATATGAGACACAGTGAAATCGAACTCTGCTAACCGTGTTATTTGGGAATTCACTCTACGAGAGTAATTAAGCCTAGCTGTTTTACCAAGTATGCTGATCAATGGCTTATGATCGGTCAATAACTTAAACTTATGTCCGTCTAAGTAATGCTCGAAGTGTAGCACTGCGGCATACACTGCTAGAAGCTCTTTGCCAAACGTATCATAACGTTTTTCTCGATCATTAAGCTTACGGCTATAAAACCCAATCGGTCTTACTACGTCCTGATCTCTTTGCTGTAGCACTGCCCCTAATGCAACATCTGAGGCATCTGTGATTAGCTCGAAAGGTTTTTCCCAATCTACAGGTGCTAATGTGGTTATGTCACTTAACATTTCCTTGGCCTTTTGGAAATTTTCTCGGTCTTCTGGACTCAAGTTTATAGGCCAAGACTTCTTGATCGTGCTCTTTTCACGAGTGAGATGGCGTGTTAACGATCCAAGAATTCCGGCTAGACCTGGAATGAATCGACGGTAATAGCTGATCATACCCAAGAACCTTCGCAACTGGCGTACGGTTCGGGGTTCCGTTACGTCCTTTATAGCTTGGATCTTATCTTCCAAAGGTTTAATTCCGTCTTTGGAAAGTATATGACCAAGGTATTTAACTGAAGAGCAACCGATATTACTCTTATTAGGTTTGACCACTAATCCATATTGTTCCAGCCTGGTCAAAACCGTTTCCAAATGCGTACGATGTTCATTTCGTGAGCGACTAAAAATTATTATGTCGTCTATATATACCCTCGCAAATGGACAACTCTGAAGGATTTCTTCAGCCAAACGCTGGAATGTCTGACTGGCATTTTTCAAACCAAAAGGCATTCGAAGAAATTCATGCGATCCCCCTCCTGGAAATCTGACTGCGGTGAGTGGTATCGAACTTTCCTCCATTGGTATCTGATAGTACGCTTTCTGGAGATCTAAAGTTGAATAAACCTCATATCCCATTATATCTCGGAGTAAAGTACTCTGGTTAGGGAGAGGATAAGAATCACCCTTCGTCACTGAGTTTAATAGACGATAATTCCCACAAACCCTCCATTGACCCGGTTCAGGTTTGGGAACTACCACTATTGGGGAAGCAAAATTGGAATTTGACCTTCTACAAATCCCCTCTTCGCGCAATTGGTGAAATTCGGACAAAGCAACCTGTTGCTTGTGTTGTGCCAATGGTTGAGCCTTTGGTGAACAAGGCAACGGAGCCACCAATTCTATTTGGTGTTCTACTCCTGTCTTCAAACCTATCCTTTTGGCACTGAAAGGTTGAAACACTGCTAGGTGCTTCTCGATTATATCGGCAAAGTCATGTGCGACTGTTGGACGAGGTAAGAGAACTGTTCTAACTGCCGACGTGTTAGACTCAGTAGGTGTTGATATCCCTACGCCTTCTGCGATAGTCCTAGCTTTGGGGTCTAATGTCAGCTTGAAATGTGTCAAGAAATCCATGCCAATGATATGGTCCTTGACATCGGCTACTAGAAAATTCCATCGGAAGGAAGATTTCTGGCCTAACGTTACCGACATTTCTTTCATCCCTTTCACTCCTATCGGACTACCGTTAGCGGCCCATAGTTGATAATCAAATGTGGGGCAATCTGCTTCCACCACGTCTGACCTAACTATGCTTACCTCAGCACCCGTATCGATAAGAAAATCTAATCCAGATAATTCATCTTTAATAATGAACTTGTTGCTGGACAATCCGGCAATGTTTTCCAGATCTCCGCTTAGTAAGAATCTGACCCTCTTGCCTTCTTCTTCGGTGCTATTTGATCTAGTCGCATCTTTTGCTTTGAGTATGCCTTTTAAAGGCATATCTGGGAGCCTTTGCAATGGAACCCCCCTACGGCTCCTACTAGCGGGGGTTTTGTCCTTTTCCCGGTGATGGATTTCTCTCTACCGGTTTTGTGCTTCCTTTCCATCTGGGTCCACCTAATCGCGGGTATATACAATTTTCACCTTGGCACTTCGCACTGCGTCCGTACTCGCAATGTGCCTTACACCATCCGCGTGGCCCTTCGAAGCGTTGACGCGAGTGACTCCCTCGACGTCTAGTATACCTATCCTGACTCTGAAGTTGTGCAATGTCACTACGTAAACTAGCAACTTCTCTACATAAGAAACGCAAGGTTTCTTGTATAGTCAGGTTGTTTTCGGCATCTGCCCTGACTGGCTGCATCATGACAGAATCTGCTATTACAGCATGTACTTGTGGTTCCTGCTGTTTATACACGCCGTCTAACCCTCTGAGTTTAGTTTGCCAATCAATGCTGATAGTGTCAAATTCTTCCAATGTGGTTCTAAGCCTAATTGTTATCTCAGCTGTAAAAATGGATTTGACTACATCACTGGATATATTCAACCTGGAAGCTTTTATACAAAGGCAATCACAAAATACGCACGGTAATTGGCGCCCCATTTTTTTAAGCGTAATAGTTCGCATATTTGCGCCGATCTTCCAGGCTGATATATCTGTTGAATTTCAGCCATTAATAACTCAAATGCATTGTACGGCTATTCTTCCACAATTCTGTGTCTGAAATTTTCCAAGGCATTTCGAAAATTTCTTAGGCAATGCCATCCATGCTGCAACAAAATTCTTCATTGGATTCACAATATTATAAGCACTAAATATGATTTGGGCATCTCCGACCCATCTTGAATGTTTTTCAGATTTATACTGCGGTAGACTTAAATTTTTGGACTGCCACGGCCGCCAAATATTGTAGAGGCCCCTAACCTATTCGTGTCTGAGAGCCCCATAGATGCCAGATTGCTTGAAGTCGTAAAAATTACAGTAGAGTCTGATATGCTTATATTTCCATTCGCATCTGCTAGATTCAAATCATTAATATCCTGTACTAACCTACTTGTGTGCTCAAACTTAATATCGGCCTCGATGTCTGGTTAGATTAATAATTTAAACTAAACTTAATGTTAGGCAATCGGAATGCGAAAGTTGTCTTGCTTAACTTCCAGAACAAATAATCTGGAAGGAGATATACGTGAACAACAGAATTATCAAATTGCCTGATCCAGGACGTCCCTTCTATGTGTGCTTCAATAACAGAATATAAAGCATCTATAGCAGGATTATATTGTTGATATGTATTCGTTTTACTGGAAAATGATTAAAATAGCAGCAGACCAAAAGATGATATGATCAGTCGAGGTGCGAGACACTCGAAAATTGAAAATCGCGCACAATTAAAAGTCAAGTATTTAAAACGACAAGTAGATGTTCGAAAATGTTAAAAAGAAAATATTATTTTAATAAAAACTGTTACAACCCAGCCATGGTGGCTTTAAACTTATCAGTTATTGTTATTTAATATTTGGCGGAGCATTTATCTTCCTCGAAACATATTTTTAATAACGTAATTAGACCGCTGAAAAATCTGCAAAAATCTTGACTTAAATGGCAACTTCGATTTTGTATGCTTGAAATAATTTATATTGAATTAAATTTATTTTTCTATTTATATCACATAAGGAAATGTTTAAATTTTGTATAATTATATCCAATGATGTTTCAACCATTTTTTTTATTTTAAATTAAAATGAGGTCTAAATTTAATATTTATCAACATTCGAATAATAACGCAAATATTGTCAAACTCCACAACAAACAGTATTTTATTGTCAAAATGTTTAACAAGAGATTTTATATTTAGATATAAATATAATAAATAATAATGTTAGATAAAGTTCATTATTTTGGCCCTCATTAAGTTAAATAAATGGTCAATTAATTGCAATCACGATATTTTATATATTATTTTTTTCCTTAAATCTCATAAATTTGGAACAAGATAATTTTCATTTTCGTTTATGATGAATATTTCAGTTACTTAATAGCTGTTGTCAAAATTTAAAATGTGGTCACACAGAATTACAACAAGATGAATAAATTAATATAAAACATTCAGTAGTGTTTAACAATTTCCTACCACTGTGATAGTAAGTTGGAATCATAAAATATCAAAACGCCACTCGATATCAACTTGTAAATTCAAATAATAAGATTTCTTATATCGTCCGAAGTGAATGGGTTAAAATAGTTTTGAACCCGAATATATAACTCAAGTGCATTGTACGGCTTTTCTACCACAGTTCTGTCTCTGAAATTTTCCAAGGCATTTCGGAAATTTTCAGGCAATGCCATCCATGATGGAACAAATTTCTCCATTTGATATACAATATTATAAGCACTAAATATCATTTGGGCATCTCCTACCCAACTTGAGTATTTTTCTCATTTGTTCTGCGGTAGACTTAAAATTCTTGGACTGGCGCGGGCGCCAAATTTTGTAGAGGCCACTAACCTATTCGAGTCTGAGAGCCCCATAGATGCCAGATAGCCTGAAGTCCTAAAATTCACAGTAGAGTCGGATATGCTTATATTTCCATTTACATCTGCTAGATTCAATTCCTCAATCTCCTGCACTAACCTACTTGTGTCCTCAAATTTAATATCGGTCTCCATGTCTTATTAGTTTACCAATTATATCGACGCTTAAATGTTAGGCAATCGGAATGCGAAAGTTGTATCGTAATAATTCCCGAACATATAATCTGGAAGGAGATATACGTGAACAACGGAATAATCAAATTACCTGTTCCAGAACGTCCCTTTTCTGTGCGATATAATATCAGAACAAAAGGCAATTATAGTAGGAATATATTGTTGTGATGTATTCGTGTTACTAGAGAAAAAATGTTAAAAATGCAGCAGACCAAAAGATGGTTAGACCAGTCGAGGTGCGTGACACTCTGAATACTGCAAATGGCGCACAATTCAAAGTCAAGTATTTAAACAAAGAATGTTCTGGAAAATAAAAAGAAAAATTATTTTTAAATAAAATTCGTTACAATCAGCCATGGTGGTTTAAATATATCAGTTAGTGTCATTTTAAATATGGCGGAGGATATATTTTCCTCCACACGGTTCTTAAACTTATGCGGCCAGTAATACAGAGCTGAACATATACACATTCTTATTAGACGTCAGACTATAATATTGACCTGCATTTCTCGACGAAATATATATTCGTTATTGACAAAAATACCGCTTCCTTCTTACAAGTAGTCAATAAGCACGAAACATATTTATTATTATTGTTGTCTGAAACTAATATTAAATAATTTCTACATCTATTCTACCTAGGTTTCATATATTTAAATTAATAATTTAATAACCTTTATTGTTTGAACCATTAGCAATAGCTCAGAATACACTTTACATTTTCGAAATCCAGGTCTCATGAAGCGCTTCAGCTCGGCTTGTAAAATATCAATTTCTGGACATAAAGTGTGAAAATAAATTTAAAGTAATTTGTGTTTCTTCCTTTCTCCAGCCAAAAATTTACTAATGTCTAATTTCAAAACACTTAACAATGAGTAAATTCCTACGATTGTGAGTTTCATAGAAATAAATTTGACAGTATTTTCAAAAAGAAAAAAAATTATAATTGAAATCTTTATATATTTCATTTTTTTAACGCAAATAATTATTTGTCTTTACAGAATTTTAGGTCATCAAATTGACACTTACCTTTTGGACCAAGTGGAGGTTTATTATGATGATGGAGATGATAATTACTACAATAGTGGTGATGGCCCAGAAATCCTCCCGTCAAAGTGCTTAATATTATTGTCAATATTGCCAATTTGCCAACAATCATCTTTAATCAATACTGATCTATTTTAAAATGATATCGTCCAAAAACATTTTGTAGCATTAAATATGTTTATAAAAGCAGGTATTTGAATAAATTACTTTTACATAATCCTAACATAATTGATAAATAATTGCAGATACCTAATCATTTATTCCTGGGAATGTATATACTTAAGGAAGGCAAATTTAAAACTTATAAATAAAACTGTTAAAATTTGCCAAATATGTGCAGTATTCTAATTCCATGAAATTAGCTTTAACATGCCGTTCTAAAAATAATGAAAGACCAGATAAAAATATTATAGTAATTTTATTCAGGCAGGATTTGCATTATATTCTATAAACATTTTCATTTGAATACTGCGCTAGCTCACTACGGCGAATGAAATATTTAGAATAATACAGCCTGTAAATTTTAACATGAAATTTTAAAGCCTATAAAATTGTTATTATTAATACAGCAGGCGCATTAAAATATATAACTAAATATTACGTTAGCTGTTTAAAATACCACTTAATTTCCTTTTAGTATTGTCAATTAGCTTATGTAATTGCAGCATTTCCACAATGAGTTAGTTCGAATGAAAAATAGAAAAGAACCTCTTTATTAAACCTTATTAGAACATTAATGCATCACCTTTTGTTAAATAAAAATATCCCTATTAATTTGTGTAAATGCTTATCTTCGTATTCTGTCGTGTATGGTATGAAATCGAAATAATTTGGCATGAATGTGATGTTTTAAAAAATTGAAACAGTAGTTTGCAGGGGTCTTCAGCTGAGTAGCTATCTAGTTCTTGATGTATTACCTTTTCTAAATATAACTGGTAGCTGCTGATGAGATCCATGCTTATGACCAGTCCCCGGCCTTTTCCCGATGGGTGAAGTGAGAAGGCTAAGTCGAATGATCACATATGTATTGTAAACAATGTTGCATGGAAAACTCATAGTTATTCCAAATTGACCGTGCTTTAGACGGCAACAAAACGAAATATTGTCAACCAAATTGAATGTCTTATACACAAGTAATTATCAATTCACAGTTAAACAAAACAGTCGGTGCACTAGACGGCAACAAAACGATATATTGTCAACACAAGTACTAATCAATTCACAAATGTCTGAACTGTGAGGAATACATTGAACCGATTGAAAATATATGATGATATAAATAAAGTCACTGGTAAATAGTGTCACTGATGATGAATAGAACAAAATCGTGTAAATAATTAATCCACTCTTTGCTATGGTTTTAATTTATTTAATCATAATAATCCATTGAACTATAGAATTTGTGAATGGGATTGAGGAACATCTGATGTCCTGATGCGTGAAATCATATCTGAATGCAAATAAAAACTATCGAATCACGTATGCACTATAATCTACCACATGTTTCCTGCCTATTGCGCGCGGGTGTGTCGATTTTTTAAACAACAGCCTACTAATTACAATTAATATTGCAGTTCCAGAAATCTCAATTAAAACTACTTGAAACTAACAGAGATTATTCCTAAAATCACAGCTAAGTGAAATATTGTGTAAAAGCAGGATTATATTATTTGACCTTAATGAGCACCATATTTGTTAAAATTGAACGTAGAGCCGCGTGTTACATTCACTTCCCCCCACCGACAATGAAAATTGGTACACAATGAAGGGGATTTACCTTTCAGAAGCTATTATTGCTCTGCCGGAACGTGTAACCACTGGTGTTGGCTCTGGCGCCACTGATTCTGGTTCCTCTATATCTTGCGGAGGCGTAACGGCGTCAGTTTGCTCGGTTGTCGGTGAGATTTCGGGTGTCAGTCCGCAGTCAGCAAAACTGTCTGGCGGTGGAATCATCGTTTATACACCGCCTGACATGTCAACATCGCGGAACAGCCGGTCATTGGGATCAGCGTCGGCCGGGGATAATCTGTGTTTGGAGACAGCTTTGGCTTTGCCATTAATCTCCAAAATGATGTAATTCTGACGTCGATCTAACGCACGATAAAAACCGCGCTTCGGTTTGTCCAGAATCCTGTTATCCGTATCGTTGTTGACGAAGAACCATTTGCAGCTATCAAAATCTTTGCGTTTATGAATTGGATCATGTTGCTGACGTGTCGGACAGATCGGCCGATTCTGAGCGTTATATTATCGGGAAATGCGATGTGGAAACAGAAATGTCGGATCGTACATTGTTTTTGCAGTTTCAGAGCGTGATCGGACTAATTCGTCAGGCAGCCGTAGACATTCGCCAAATACCATTTCAGCGGAACTACATTTGATGTGCTTACGAGATCATGTACGCATTGATTGGACTACTTTCGGTAAAGCCGCTAGCCTGTTTTCTTCTGGGCTGGCCTTGAGCGCCGCTTTTAGTTCCCGGTGTGGCCTTTCGACGAAACCATTTGCTCTCGGATTGCGAGCCGCGGTCACGGAGTGTTTGACACCATAGTATTTGAGTAGGACTGCGAACTCTTCGCCAAGGAATTGTGCGCCACGATTGTTTGTCACTTCCGCTCGAGCACCAAACCGAGCAAACCAATTGAGCTCTTATGCATAACTGACAGTTTCTTGCTTCATGTCTGGCAGTGTAATGGCCTCATACCATCGAGTGGTGCGATTCTGTATTGACAGTAGATATCGCATATTGATTACGGCAGGTAAAGTTACAAGATCAATGTGTATGTGCTTGAATCGGACTTTGTACACTTGACTGACTTGTGGCGCCGTTTTGGTGTGTCTCGTCACTTTGCATTTCGGACATTCTAGACATTGTTTTGACCACTTATTGATATCTCGCCGCATGCCAGGCCAAAAATACGTTCTGGAAAGAATTTCCACTGGTGCTTCGGCAGATGGATGGCTCATTGAATGGTAAACCTCAAAGATCTTGTGACGGAGTTCTTCGCGTATAAACAGCCGAGGGCCCACGACAGCTATTTCCCGCTGCAGCAGAGTTCCATCATAATCAAATGTTTTCAAGCAATTGACATCAAATGTTCGAAGTGATGGATGATCTTGCTGAGCTGCTTGCAATTCGTGATTGCTTATAGGCTGAAGGACACAGGATAGAGGCACAGGGTTCTGTAGGACGGATTAGGGATTCTGCGACCGCGTTTTCTGACCCTTATACATTAGTGACTTCATATTCATACGCGTGTATTCGTGTAAGTTGTGAGTTGACACGTCATGAATATAAATACTCTTTCTTTCCTCTGAGCATCGGGAATATAGGAGGATGATCTGTGTAGATCTTGAACTTTAGGCCATCCAGATAGTTGTGGATGTGTAGGATCGACCGGTAGATTGCGAGTAAATCTTTCCTTTATGTATCATATCGAGTTTCGCGAGGTTGTAGTTTCTGCGAGTAGAAGGCGATAAATTGGTGTATGCTTTGATGAACTGTTGAATTACTGCGTCTATGGCAACGTCGGATGCGACAGTGATCAATTCAAAAGGTTGTGACCAATCAGGGGAATGAAGCATGGTCGCTTTGCATAAGGTCCTTTTGGTGTCCTCATAAGCATGATTGTCGTCCACGTTGAGCTGAATCAGGTGTGATTTCTTGACAAAACGGCTTTCTGGCACGAGTCATATCGTGAAGGAGAGAACGAATCTTGGCATGGCAGGGTACGCATCAAAAATAGTAGTTCATCTTGCCCAAGAATCGTCGTAATGCTCGAACGGCGGTTTGAGGCAGTAGAACTTGAATAGCAAAAAAATTAGCAGGTATAGATATCATGCCTTTTCCGGAAATTTGATGACCGAGGAATTCAATTGATTGTTGTGCAAAGACGCAATTGTTGCCATGATGTTGGAGGCCATAGTCTGCCAGGGACGTGTGAGTAGAATATCGATATGCTGTATATGTTTGGACATTGAGTTGGAGAATACCAGGATGTTGTATAAATATGGAATTACAAATAGAAAACCATCTAGTATTTCGTCCATAACGCGTTGGAAGATTTGCGAGGCATTCTTGGGACCGAAAAGCATATAGTGATATTCGTGAGTGCCACCTCGATGAATCTGAGTGCGCTATATGATACGGAGTCTTTGTTCATCGGTACTTGATAGTAGGCTTTCAATATGACGAATATTGAATACAGCATGACCGATAGCGGATCTGAGTAGGGCAGCTAGATTTGGCAGGATGTACGTATCAGAATGCGGGCAAGAATTGAGAATGCGATAATCCCGGCACGCCCTGAATGTTGCTGATTCACTCTTTGGTACTACTATCACAGGCGATACAAAAGGGGAGCTGGATCGTTTACAGATAGCATGGCGAATTCTTGGTCGGCGGCTGGTATGTTTGTGTAGTGCCAATGGACGTGCTCGTGTGGGATAAGGAAGTAGTTTCGATAGGATTATACGATGGGCTGTGATGGCGCGCTTCCTCTTGAGATCGAGCATAAAAGAGATAAGTTTGAGAATTTATTCATGCCGTTTCAGAACTTCGTCCAATTGCGGTACATAAGGAACTGGAGGAATTAGCTAAATTGATGAGATTGCATCGGCGCGAGTCGTATTTTTTAGCGCTGATGAGAGCAACTGATTGTCAGCCATGCGTATCTCTCGTGTTCTTCGACAAATCGTAAGGTCGAAGTGTTCGAGAAAGTCAGGTCCAATGATATTTCTTTTCAGATTGGCAATGATGAAAGGATACCTGAAATATACTTTTGAGTTGTAGAACGAGATTATGTGTACTCGTACCCCAAATGCCACTATACTGGAGACATTGAATGGATAGTTTCGAAATACAATAGTTTGATTGCGCTCTACCACGAAAGGAACGTGCTTCGAGCCATCAGACGTGGAGCGGCCAACCACCTAGGGGAGATCAGCCTCTACTGCCACAGTGGAGGCTGACCCCAGCAGTTTTCCGAACATTCCATGGGCGGATTCTCCTGAGTTTTTGAGGGTGACCGTGCCCACTTAAACATCGCTTCTGTGCGCGGGAATGTGCAGCAGTTTCTGAGGCAATAGCGTGTGGAGTGGCCATAGATGCGGTGATTCGGACACCACTCCGCCAGTAACTGTGGTACTGTGGCCCGACCTCTTGGCGTCGACCACCTGTCGCTATTCCGGGACGGTGGTCGACGCTCGTCACGCCTGCTCTGGTCGCGTCTATTATGGACGGCATATACTGAGGCCAAATTTGGCCTGACGGTGAGGTTCTCGAGCAGGCTGATGAGGAGTTCATTCTTGATATTTGTTCCGGCTGATGATGCGGCGGATTGTTATTCAGACAGTTGTGAGGTGATGTAACCTTTCTCTGGGGCAGGTGAGCTGTAGTGGTGTTTCTTCCACCACTTGTCTAGACGTGCCGGCAGAACGTCGTCAGGTACTTCGACGGATATGCGCAGGAACGTGGTCATCCCTTGGAGTGCCGAAGCGAGCTTCTGTATGAAAAGTCGCATTCAGATTTCCTTGGACGGGCTGAATTCCAAGGCTTTCTGCTCCATCTCCCTGAATAGATCAGAAGGCGTGCGGCTACCTAGGGAGATCTGTCTCATCAATTCTGTATATTTGTCTTTTAGATCTGTTGTCAAGAGCTGCTTGACGGCGCGTTGCAGGCTCTGCCATGGCTGCGCAAATGTGCCCTCAGTGTATTGATGCATTATATCTATGAGTCCGCGTCTGAAAGACATTGGATAGTCTCCCATGCCCTCAGAAATATTGAGCCTCTCGTCTGTTATATTGGACACCTTGGCCAGTAAAGTGACACACAAGCTCCGAATTTTTGGTGACACCCGCAATTGAAAGGTTTCCCTTTTATACACTCTGCACATGTATAACTATTTCTTTCTTGTCTTGCCTTTCTATTTATATATAAAGTGATGTTTATTTGTAATTACTTGAGAAGTTAATTAAGAAAAAATTCTTTATTGTATATGTTGCAATTTCATTTTATTTACCATGAATATATTTTACTATGAATAATATTAAGTCTCGAATGTGTACGTAAGATATATATATTTATATATATATATATATATATATATATATATATATATATATATATATATAGGTTAATGTAGATATTTTATAAACTTTTTTCATAAAAATGCCACAGTGGGCGGATTTGGTATACGTAAAATTTGTTCAGATATTGTAGTTATCTAAAATTTAGTATATAATGAAAACTAGTGTTTTAGCACCATCTAACGAATAGGCAACTTTTGTGTTGGAAACAAGTAATGACTTGGCAAAATTAGTTTTTTCACTACAAAACAGATTCTTGAACATTATTGTTTGCAGAGTCAAATAGTATTGGATTTTATAATGGGCTCGATATTTATTTTGAACAGTGAGTTGAAATTGAAGTCGCATTATCGTCCAGAAGTTATTATTGTCAAATTCGTGTAAAACTCTTAATAAAATATCAAATTCGTATTTTGCCCACATACTAAAAATATTTGTGTTTCATTATCATTACTATAAAACTGATCACATAAGATAATATCTTTTGTTCTTATAAGAGAAGTTACACGTTCCACTGCCCAACTTCAAATGTCTAAGTATCTAAATGGTATACGGCGTAATACCGATTCCTACGGATGTGTTGCATATAACATTGAACGAAACTGCATATCACATTATACTTTCGTTCAGCATTACTTTGTGTTATACTTCCGGTTATATCTGAAATGTTCTATAACTTGGTGCGGAAACATTAGGATCAAACTGAATATATTGTCTTTCACCAAAGTCATCTGTATATAACTTTTAGTTACTCAATTAAGTCGTCTCATGGTTAGCAAGAAATTTAAAAAAAAGTGATATTGATTAAGATCAGATTGTATGAATTTTTGGAGTAAAACTGTTTGCAGCAGTTTAATACTAAATTTTGGTTATATTTAACCTAGATTGAAATCCACTGTTTTGGCAGCCTTCCCGTGTACCAAAACGAGAAATGAAGTATTGGTATCAATGTGGTCTGTAACGTTGCTGCTTACATTCACTATATAAATTAAATAAATGGCTTGTATTTGTATTCAATTGTACCAGCTAAATCTGCCAGGTTCTATGACAAAATATATAATTATTACAGGGCGTCTTAACGGTCGGTAAACTTATGTGGCCAGTAAAACAGAGCCAATTATATACACATTCTTATTAGACATTGGACTATAATATTGACCTGCATTCCTCGACGAAATATATATTTGTTATGGACAATAATACCGCTTCCTTTTTATACGTTGTCATTAAGCACGAAACATATTTATTAATATTGTTGTCTGAAACTAATATTAAATAATTTCTACATCCATTCTACCTAGGTTCCATATATTTAAATTAATAATTTAACAACCTTATTGTTTGAACCACTAGCAATAGCTCTGAAAACACTTTAAATTTTTGAAATCCAGGTCTCATAAAGCGCTTCAGCTCGGCTTGTAAAATATCAATTTCTGGACATGAAGTGTGAAAATAAATTTATAGTAATTTGTCTTTCTTCCTTTCTCCAGCCATAAATTTACTACTGTCTAATTTCAAAACACAAAACAATGAGTATATTCCTACGATTGTGAGTTAACTAGAAATAAATTTGACATTATTTACAAAAAGAAAAAATAATTGCAATAGAAATCTTTATGTATTTCATTTTTTAACGCAAATAATTATTTGTCTTTACAAAATTTGACGTCATCCAATTGACACTTACCTTTTGGACCAAGTGGAGGTTTATTATGATGATGGAGATGATAATTACTAAAATAATGGTGATGACCCAGAAATCCAACCGTCATAGTGCTTAATATTAATGCCAATATTGCCAAGCACTGCCAACAATCATCTTTAATCAACACTGATCTATTTTAAAATGATATCGTCCAAAAACATTTTGTAGCATTAAATATGCTTAGAAAAGCAGGTATTTGAATAAATTGCATTTACATAATTCAAACATAATTGACAAATAATTACAGATACCTAATCATTTATTCCTGGTAATGTATATACTTACGGAAGGCACATTTCAAACTAATAAATAAAACTGTCAAAATTTGCCAACTATGTGCAGGATTCTAATTCCATTAAATTAGCTTTAACATGCCGTTCTAAAAATAATGAGAGACCAGATAAAAATATTACAGTAATTTTATTCAGGCAGGATTTGCATTATATTCTATAAACATTGTCATTGAAATACTGCAATAGCTCACTACGGCCAATTAAATATTTTGAACAATACAGCCAGTAAATTATCACATGAAATTTTAAAACCAATAAAATTGTTATTATAAATACTGCACGCGCATTCAAATATATATCTAATTATTAGGTTAGCTGTTTAAAATACCACTTAATTTCCTTTTCGTATTGCCAATTAACTTATGTAATTGCAACATTTCCACAAGGAGTTAGTTCGAATAAAAAACAAAAAAGAACCTCTTTATGAAACACATTAGAACATTAGTGCATCAAATTTTGTTAAATAAAAATACCCCTATTACTTTTACGCAATTTTTTATCTTCGGTATTCAGTCGTGTATGGTATGAAATCGAAATAATTTGGCAAGGAATATGATGATTTAAAAATTTGAAACAGTAGTTTGTATGAGTCTTTAGCGGGGTAGCTACCTAGTTTGTGATGTATTACCCTTCCTTAATATATCTGGTAGTTGCTGATGAGATCCGTGCTTATGATCAGTCCCATTTCTTTTCCAGATGGGTGATGTGAGGAGGCTAATTCGAATGATCACATATGTATAGAACACAATGTTGCATGGAAAATGCATAGTTAGTCAAAATTGACCGTGCTCTAGACTGCAACAAAACGAAATATTGCCAACCAAATTGAATGTCTTATACACAAGTAGTTATCAATTCACATTTAAATAAAACAGTCCGTGCACTAGACGGCAACAAAATGACATATCGTCAACACAAGTACTAATCCATTCACAAAGGTCTGAACTGTGATGAATACATGCAACCGACTGAAAATATATGATGATATAAATAAAGTCACTGGTACATATTGTCACTGATGATAGATAGAATAAAATCGTGTAAAAACTTCAATGAAAAAACTTAACAAATAATTAATCCACTGTGTGGTATGGTTTTAACTTATTTAATTATAATAATCCATTGAACTATAGAATTTGTGAATGCGATTGAGGAACATCTGATGTCCTGATGCGTGAAATCATATCTGAATGCAAATAAAAACTATCGAACCACGTATGGACTATAATCCACCACATGTTTCCTGCGTATTGCGCGCGGGTGTGTCTATTTATTAAACAAATCGCAAATAATTACATTTAAAATTGCAGTTCAAGAAATCTTAATTAAAACTGCTTGAATCTAACAGTTTTTTTCTAAAATCAGAGTTAAGCGAAATAATGTGTAAAATCAGAGTTGGATTATTTGACATTAATGAGCACTATATTTGTCAAAATTGAACATCGTTGGGTTGTAACACGGAGCCGCGTGTTACAAGTTAATGTTTTATATCTTCAAAATGTATTATTTTAATATATTTTTTTAAAGAATATCACGTCTATTTTGAATAATAACAAATTTTAGATCCCAGCAACACGCTTTTTTAACTCATAGTTTGACAAATAATATTACACGGTATGACTTTACATGTTTCCCGGTAACCATCCAATGTAAAAATATACATAATTTAAACGGATTTCATCTCTTTATAACAAAGGTGTTTTGATTATAAATACATCAATCGCTACAAACATTTAACGGTGAAAAGTTGGGACCCTAGGCTTTCAATTTTTACTGCGATTCATGTTCTTAATTCACCCCCTTGTTAAATACGACATGACATTGTTATTATATAAATATTAATTATTGTTAACTCCGCATGAATATAGATGACAAATTATTCTTTTTAATTTAATGTACGAATTTTAATATGTTGGTAATATTTTCTTTTATATTCACACTTTATTTGATTTATATTAGTTAAAACTGACAAATAAATATTGCGTCAATTTTACAATGATTACATTTTGTAACACGCGGCTCCGTGTTACAACCCAACGAAGGTCAATTTTTACAAACGCTGTGCTCTTTAAGGTCAAATATTCTAACTCTGTCCTTAAACAATATTTCTCTTAACTGTGATTTTAGGAACAATCTCTTTTAGTCTCAAGCAGTTTTAATCGATATTTCTTGAACTGCAATTTTATTTGTAATTAATAGTGTTTTTATAAATTAAACAGAACCGCGCGCGATCCGAGAGGATCACGCGGTGGACTATTGTATCACAGTGAATTTATCTCACTTTATTATATTATTCATTACTATGAAAATGATTGATTGTCTACTAAAGAAAGCAAAGAACGATACTTGTGAGTTGTTTGTCATTTAAATTTTAAACGGTTTCCATGGTCAATTTTAGTGATAACTTTCAATGTTAACTCCATTAACATCATCATGTATTCTTTGAGTTTTGTCATAAAAGTCGTTTAACGGTTTACACAAAACATGTTCCTTTATAAACATAAATAATTTTACTAGACTCATATTATCATGTATCCTTAATCGTCTGACTACTCATTACAATCCAGACATTTGTGTAACAATAACCACTTGTGTATAAAACATTTTACTTTATAAACATAAATCATTTTACTATGTTCATATTATCATGTATTTTCAATCATACGACTATATTCATGCTTTATAGACATAAATCATTTTAATTCTTGCCGTCTAGAAGACGGACAATTTAGTTTAACTGTGAATGGTGTTTAAGATATGATTTTATGTTAAAATCTGTTTTTCTTATTGCCGACCAACACATGGTCAAATTGGACTATCTGTGAATTATATTTCTAATTGCAATATTGTGTAGAATATATGTATGACCAGATGTTTTTGCCTTCTCGCATCAACCATCCGAAAATGATCAGAGACTGATTAGACGCACGGGTAATAATAATAACCACCATTGATATGTAGTAGGGGTACAAAATCAGGAACGAGATAGCAACAGCGAAAAGTACCCCTACAACATAATATGTAATAGAACTTAGTAAATATGAATTTCTGACATTTGATGAAGCTGCCACTTTTCGTGAGATTGACGGAATGCAAGAGATGCAAATTAAAAGAAAAGTATCAGTCTTAATAGCAGAATATAATTAGCTTAATATCTTGAATACCTGAATACTCATGATCGTATTAGAGATAAATCTTCGTTTCAAATATTATTTTTTTTAAATGCAGTAAACAATTATACAATGAGATGTGTGTTCGGCCAATTTATGTACGATTTTTTAATGCATGTCGTATGCTTCTTGCCAGTTAGCATAAATAGCCCATTGCATATCTTGCATGGCGACTTTTTATGAAGCCTAAATTAATTTTAAGGATAGTATATCAATTCCAGTTGATTTAGCAGCTGTCACAATGCAGCAAATTATGAAATCCAAACTAGGAATTTGAAAAATACTCATGTAATAATAGAAGCTTGTCCTTTTACCACATTCAAAATACCTGCTTGACTGACTACACCTATGGAACTTGATACGTCTGTTATAACACAGTAGATTAATCACGTCATAAAAAAGGACAAAATTAGATTTCGTTTAGATGCCACTTGTTAAAGTTTTGTATTGCATTTATGTAAAGTTTCTTTTCTTGTGATTTTAGTGACATTTCAATAGACAAGACCCAAAATTGCATAAATATAATTCTACGCCATTAGCTGTAAATATTAGCGAAGGTAATATACTCATTTATCACTGCGCATTTAACACATTTCAAATCATATGGGATCGAAAAAGAATTTACAAGAACTGACAACGGTATAGAGGTTATTTTTTCAGACTATCTGCAGAAAAAATGCAAGTTATATTGTTTGAAATAATTGGCATGCTGGGCTAAAAAAACGTATGCTTTGTACACGAATATGGAGGATTAAAATAACATTTCATGTTCATTTCGCATTGCATTGAAATAATTCCATGTATCAGATTTCGTGACAAAAGTTACATTAAAGTAAATAAATCTAATGACAAATCTTAAGACACCTATTTAAAAATAAAAAAAACCTCTCTTTGCATTTATAACAGAATAGCGCAGTTGAATAAATGATTTTGAAAAATTTAATTTAAAATAAATATGATGGAAAAGGAACTGATAAGCGGCAGTCAGGATTCACATTAACTGATGAAAATTTAAATCTGCCAGCCATCATAAAATATGTGCTATAAGTAAGGATGGTTCTCCAACGACGAATATATATAGTCGCAATGAAGCAAACCAAATATATTCAAGATATACATTGTGCGCTGGTGCGAAGACATAGGCGCTTCATTCTTCAAGTTGCTACCCTTTTAATCAATTTGATAGAAGTATGTTGAAATTACTGACATAAACTATAAAACATAAATACTGAGAAAACATTTTAAATCATTAAATCATTTATTCCTTTCGGACAAAAAATTCTAAATCCCATGGCCAATATATTGCAGGCGATGTAAAACCATCAAAGACATAAAAAAAGTTCATGATTATTTATGTATCCTCTGGAAATCCATGGATAATAATTGTGGAAATTAGAGAGTTCAGACCAGCAGGAGCATAATGGATATTATATAAAAATAGAAAATGCAACTCTCTTTGGATAAAGAAATACTTATCAATTATCACTATCAGAAGCATGAAAGTAATAATGAGAGGTTTATCTATGAAAATAAATAAATTTTAATGTGAACGCACGACATTGCCTTTACACGAGAAATTGTTCTCAAAATCCAAATAAAATTTGCAGACGCAAAGACAAGATTGGCGAATTATTGGATAAACGTAAACAGTATATCGCTTGTATTACAAATTTTGTTATCAAGAAAACTTATTAGAGATACGAGGTTATATTACACATTGACAGCTTAAATGTGTCAGTCAAATCTACTGAAACGAAAACATCGCGAATTTAAATGATAAATTTTATTTTGGTGAACAGTATTAGAAGATCATATGCAGCAATGCGGCATGCCATAATATAAGAAATGGGAATCGTTAACTAAATATATTTTTAGATAATTGAGAAAAAATTTCCTTGTCAAATGTTCAGGCAAACGCTTTTCATGGAATTGGCGAAAGTGATCAGTTATATGCGAATTTTTTGTGATAGAACTTTAAAATACTATGACGATTTTGATGATAAAAGAAATTTTACTTCGTTTTTAATACAATATTTGGATTTATGCAATTATATTTTAGACAATAAATCTCATTTCTTGGTTAATTTTATTGGGAATTAGAATGAAATAGGCGAATAAACGTTGGCAATGACAAAAAGCATATGCGCTTAAATTGAATTTATAGTAAATAATGATGACTGCAGAAAATAAAACACCTACAAAATTTTCAATATATTTGCACTAGAATCCGTTTTGAGTAAATTTTCTACTAGTTAATTAAATTAATTTTGATTTAAATGTAGGAATAAATGCGTATATTTTATTATTTTAGACAGAAAACAGGAAATATTAAAACTATGGAAAATACACATGCCAAATCACTAACACGTTTTTATTCAACTGATGCACACACTCCATTGATCAATTTAGGTCAGTAATCATTTGTTGCAGATGTTATCTATTGAGGATTCTTTTTAAATTTATCATTAATAAGCAAATTTGCACTCCCATTGTTTAAGAACTTTTGAACAAAAATGTAAGTATATTGTGGAATATGACTTAAATATTTTTTTAAAATAGAATTTAAATAGTATAAAAAACAACATATCAATTGGATAAATGTGGGCGGAAATATTGGAAAATTTTATGAAAGATAATTTACCAAGTAGTCTTTTTCTAGATTCAATCAATAATTACGCCATTTTACGACATTTTTACTTGGCACTATGGAATTTTTCACGGTCTTCCTGACTCAAGTTGATAGGCCAAGACGTGCTTTATTTACGTTTCAGATTGCATCTTAACGATGGTAAAAATCCGTCTTGAATGGACTGTCGTTAATAACTGTCATGTCCAAGATCTTTCTAAACTAGCGCACGGGCCGGGGCTCCGTTACATTATTGATGAATACGATTATATCTTCCAAGTTTTTAATTCCGTCGTTGAAAAGTACATGTCCGAGATATTTAAATGAAGAAAATCCTAATCTGCTCTTATTGGGTTTAACGATTAATCCATATTGTTTCCAAATGCTTACGGTGTTCATCTTCGTGATCAAATAAAATTGATTATGTCATCTAAGTGCACTCTCACTAATGAACATTTCGGAAAAGATTTTTCTGCCAAGCGCTAACAGGTATGACCGGAATACTTTAAATTAAAAGAAATTAGAAGAAACTCAAAGGATCACTCTCCTGGAAATGTGACTGCGATGAGTGGAACAGAACTTTCCTCTATCGGCATCTGATAAAACGCTTTCTGGAGGTCTAAAGCTGGATAAACCTCATATGTCATTATGTATTGGAGCAGAATACTCTGGTTAGGGAGGGGACAAGAGGCACACTTTGTCACTTTGTTTAATAGACGATAAATATCACAAACCCTCCAATGTCCCTGTTCAGGTTTGGAAACAACCACTATTTGGGAAGCAAAATTGGAATTTGACCTTCTACGAATTCTCTCTTGGCCCAATTGGTGAAATTTTACCACATCCACTTGTTTCTTGTGTTGTGCCAGTAGTTAGGCCTTTGGTAAACAAAACACTGGAGCCACTAATTATATTTGGCATTCTACTCCTTTCTTTATTTAATCCATTTCTCTTAGAACTGACATGTTGAAATACAGCATGGTGTTTCTCGATGATGTTCGCTAAGTCACTTGCGACCAATTAACGGGGTGAAATGACGATTCTAACAGCCAAATTGTTAGAATCTTTTTGCGTTAACACCACTTTGCTTTATGCGATAGTCCTTATTTTTGGATCTAGAGTAAGTTTGAGTGACTCACGAAATCCATCCAAATGATATGGTCCTTGACATCTGCTACCAGAAAGTTCCACGTAAATGAAGATTTCTTTCTTAACGTTACCGACAGTTATTTCATCCCAGTAACTACTATCGGACTTCCTCTTGTGGCCAATAGTTGATGATTAAATGTTGGGCAATCAGCTTCCACCACATCTGACCTTATTAGGCTTACTTCAGTACCTGTGTCGATGTGAATCTCCAGACCAGGTAATTTATATTTAATAATGTATTTATTGCTGGATAACCTGGAAATGTTTTCCAGGTATCAGCATAGGAAAAACTAACCTCTTGCTGTCTGTTTCGGTGGTCTTTGTTATTGTTGCAACTTTTGTTTTCGCCTTATATATGCCTTTATACGGCATATCCCGGATCCTTCGCAATGTAACGTCCTAGGGCTCCTACTAGAGGGGGGTTTTATCCTTTTCCCGCTTATGAATTTCTCTTTTCGGGTTTTGTGCTTCCTTTTCATTTGGGCCCACCTTAACGTGGATATATGCAATTCTCTGTTTGGCACTTGTCCCTTCGTCCATATTCACAATGTGCCTTGCACCATCCGCGAGACCTATTGAAGCCTTGAAGTGAGTGATTCCCTCGATGTCTGGTATTTCTATCCTGACGTTGAATTTACGAAATAGCTCTCGCCATATTACCTTTTTTACGATTTATACCTGCAACCTAAACAAGTAACGCACACTTACGAGCAGCGTCAGGATGCTTTCGGTATCAAACCTGCCTAGCTGCACCATAACAGAATTTTCATTTTCAGTATGTACCTGGGGTTCATGCTGTTTATGCACTCCGTCAAGCCCTCTCAATTTAAGTGACCTATCAACAATCATTGTTTCAAATACATCTTTTGTGGCTCTAAGCCTGGATGTTAGCTGAGCTGTATAAAAAGAATTCACCACATCTCTAGATATATTCAACAAGGAAGCTTTCACAAAAAGGCCTACATAAGACTCTGTCGGTAGTTGACGCCCCATCTTTTTTAGATGCAATAATTCGGACATTTGCGCCGACCTTCTAAGCTGATATCTCTGTTGAATTCCGGCTTCTAGCGACTCAAATGCATTATATGGTTCTTCTTCCATAGTTTCGATTCTAAAGTTTTCCAAGGTGCATCTGAAGTTCTATGGCAACGATTTTCATTCTGCAGTAAATTGCTTCATAGGGTTTATAATCTGGTAAGCTTTGACTAGCATACGGAGATCTCCGACGCATCTTGAATGTTGTTCTGTATCTGTCGCCAAAGCTTTTAGAGGGTCGAAACCTGTTTTAATTTTAGCTATTGCACATAATTATATATTTGTATAAAGCAAAGTGGATGTAACATTTTTAATTATATATATGCGTATAATGTCGGTATCCGCAAGAGTTCATTTAGAGTAATTTGCTTGTTCTAATCATTCTGCTCATAATTTACATAAATAAATATGTTGTGAACTATTGTAAAAACCAAAAACCATTTGCCGGAAGTATGCGCTTTAAAATGAAGTCGAGCATTTTACCACGACAAAAAATCGATTTCTACCACTAAGTCATTCAGTGCAAAAAACTTGTGCATATTTCTTGCAATTGTGACAGTAAAATCTTATACAACTTACCATGTTAATTGAGAATACACAGCTATACGTCAACAGTTATAGCTAACATCAAATTGACTGTTATATATCAGAAGGAGAATGAAATTAATTATGAAAATCTGGATTAGAACAGCGTACAAACATTTTGAATTTGCGTTTGCTGTGACCGTTTAAAATAGAATTAAGTAGATGATATTCGTTTGGAATAAATAGCAGAATACCAACAAAATTTTAACTTTAGTAATTCATGTATCAGAATTTAGTTGATCTGCGATTTTTATTTCTGAAATCACAGCATATCCTTTCTTATATTAATACAATAAATGCATTAAAATTTTGAAATCGATTTTGTGAGAGATAAAATTACACACGCAATATTCCACATGCAGATTTATACTCTCTTGTCGAAAAGATTCCGTGCCTTGTTGAAAATCGTTATTGATGTGCCGAACGCGTCACTGCCCATAAGGAATGGTAGTAAAGTGTTTTTTTCGATTCGTTAAATTGTACATGATTATATATATATATATATATATATATATATATATATATATACATTATATATATATATATATATATATATATATATATATATATATATATATATATATATATAAATTGTTCCTCTCTGTTCAATATGTAATTTTTTTAATTTCATTTAATAAATCGACATGTGCGGATAACAAATAAAAATGAATCAATATAAAATATTTCAATTAGGAACTAAACGATATAATATAATGAAATTTGTTCTTATGAATATGTAGAGGCTCCTAACCTTTTCGTGTCTGAGAACCCCATAGATGCCAGATCGCTTGAAGTCCTAAAATTTACAGTAGAGTCTGATATGCTTATATTTCCATTCGCATCTGCTAAATTCAAATCCGCAATATCCTGTACTAACCTACTTGTGTCCTCAAATTTAATATCAGCCTCCATGTCTGGTTAGTTTAATAATTCAATTCGACACTTAATGTTAGGCAATCGTAATGCGAAAGTTGTCTCGCTCAAATTCCCGAACAAATAATCTGGAAGGAGATATACGCGAACAACAGAATTATCAAATTACCTGTTGTAGAACGTCCCTCCTATGTGTGCTTCAATAACAGAATATAAGATAGTTATAGCAGAAATGTATTGTTAATATGTATCCGTTTTACTTGAGAATAAAATGTTAAAATTGCAGCAGACCAAAAGATGGTATAACCAGTCGAGGTGCGAGACTACTCGAAAACTCAGAAATGGCGCACAATTCCAAGTCAAGTATTTAAACAAAGAATGTTCTGGAAAATAAAAGAAAAAATTCTTTTTAAATAAAATTCGTTACAATCAGCCATGATGGTTTAAATTTATCAGTTAATGTTATTTTACATTTGGCGGAGGATTTATCTTCCTCCACATACACCACCTTCTCAAAAAAAGACGGCTAGTAATAGACGTTATCATGATTCTTCAGCTGACATGGCACTCTTCCAGACCAGTTGTGCATAATGGCGCCCCTGAATTCGTCATCTTGCCCGGTACAGTTTTCACTGGTTCTTCCATATCATTTGGTATTGCCAAACAGTTTTCATGCTGTGAACTGGTAGAATAAGATTTTACTATATTAGACAACGCATCTTCTGAGCTCTGCATTTCGTTATGTGCCTGTATGGTGGGATTGCACACATCAGATTCGCCCATAGAACGACGGTCATTCAACGCATTTGTTAATTCGGTCCTATCGTCTAACCAGATAAACTGGGGAATGCAACGATCCAACGTAACACAATCCTCAATGCCATTTATTTCTATGATGACATTATTGTCAGTCATCCTCTTGACCTTGTATGGTCCTTTATAAAATGGTGCCAGGCAGGTCTTCCTATTTTCATTAGTTATATACACATGCGAAGCCGATTTTAGATCAGAGGACACATAGCATTTGGTTTCTGCTTTTCTAGTCATGGTAGGAACCAAACGACACATCTTATCTCTAAGTGCTCCGACGAACCAATCTACAAAACTAGAAGCCCAATCAAGACTACTTAGATTGTTTCTATTAGAAAATCTCCAGGTAAACTTAATGGTTCTCCATAAACCAGTTCTGCTATGGAAGTACCCAATTGTGCCCTATATCTGTTGTGCATCGCGAGTAGTACTATAGGAAGATGGTGTATCCAGTTTGTTCTACTAGTACACCTTAATGCAGCTTTCAGTGCACGATGCAGCCTTTCTACCATCCCATTCGCACGTGGGTTGTACGCGCTAGTATGTAATACAGTGGTTTCCATGATGTTGAAGGATCTCTCGAAATTATCGGATATAAATTGACCTTTTCCGGCACACCCTAACGCGATATCCAATTATGAAGAAACGCGAACAAGACTTTTTGCGCCGTCATGTCTATTAAAATTGCCACTTCAAATTGACGACTAAATCTATCTACCATAGTCTGCAACTATTTGTTCCCATTAACCTCAGGCATCTCGACAATGTCTATGTGTACGTGTCTGAACCGTCCAATTGGTATCCCAATATTCTTTATCTCGGTTCTGGTATGTCTCCACACCTTACACGTTTGACACTTGGCACAGGCTCTTACCCATACCCGTATGTCTTTAGACATGTGCGGCCATACGTATCTGTCGTTGATTAATCGAATGTTGGCTTTAATGGATGGATGACCCATGTCATGTAACACTTGGATAATCTTGGCCCGTAACTCCAACGGAACATATGGTCGTGGTTGAATTCTAGACGTTTCGCCTAACAACCATTACCACTTATGAGCTTAGGAACATATCCTGGCCTCTTGGACAAAACTAATATAAAAGGATCCGATCCTTGCATTTCCTCGATTTGAATAACTAAATCAAGCATCGAACTATCTAAATTCTTTAACGGACCTTTAAATATCAGCTAGACATCAGTTTCATTCGGTCTGCTAAGTGCATCGGCTACCACATTCTCCTTACCAGCAATATGAGATACAGTGAAATCGAACTCTGCTAACCGTGTTATTTGTCCTCAAATTTAATATCAGCCTCCATGTCTGGTTAGTTTAATAATTAAATCGACACTTAATGTTAGGCAATCGGAATGCGAAAGTTGTCTCGCTCAAATTCCCGAACAAATGATCTGGAAGGAGATATACGTGAACAACAGAATAATCAAATTACCTGTTCCAGAACGTCCCTTCTATGTGTGCTTCAATAACAGAATATAAGACAATTATAGCAGAAATATATTGTTAATATGTATTCGTTTTACTAGAGAAAAAATGTTAAAATTGCAGCAGACCAAAAGATGATATAACCAGTCGAGGTGCGAGACACTCGAAAAACTGAAAATGGCGCACAATTCAAAGTCAAGTATTTAAACAAAGAATGTTCTGGAAAATAAAAGAAAATATTCTTTTTAAATAAGATTCGTTACAATCAGCCATGGTGGTTTAAATTTATCAGTTAATATTTTACATTTTTTTTAGAATAAAATGCGGAATAGAATATCTTTATTTGGATTCAAACCACACATGTTCCATTAAATAATAAAATTAGAAAATGTACAATATAAAAAGATATCACATCACATATATATGTGCAATTAAGTGTACTGTACAGTTTATCGGCATCTGAAAGATCAGCTGTAAACAGTGATAGATTCTTAATCAAAATTGAAAATTTAAATTATAACTCGAATATTACATTTGTTGCTGAAACAATTAATCTTGGCTTTTATTTAACCATGAGAAAGTATTATCATAATCAAAATTAAAAATATCATCAGGATTAAACACTTTTTCTAGTTCGGTAGATAAAAATTTAAAAGACATTTTAGTTGGAGGCGTTTCTCTAAGCCCCTTTGGCAATTGATTATAAATTTGTAAATTTTTGAAAACGAGAACAGCTTGCTCGCAACATTCCCAATCAAAGGTGGAGATATTGCAGAATGACCAGATCTAGTTCCAATTTCATGACTCTTTCTTATGGGATTCATATAGGCACCAGACCACTGGTTTAAATGGAAAACTTTTATACAATAGCACATTCTCCGAAACCATAAAGGATGCAGTGATACAAATTGTAATCTAGTGGCGTATATAGTGCAGGAGATAGGACTAATTTGTTTCACAACTTTTCTTTGTACAGCTTCTATTTTATTAGACAGACCCTTTGTTAAGGGATTCCAAGTAGCGGCGGCATATTCTAGTATCGGTCTAATCCATATTATAAACATTTTGAATTTTATTTCATGTGATATAATATTTCTATTTATCAATGCCCATCTGTTCTTGGCACTGCCTACTATCCTTTCAATATGTCTCTCAGCAGAAACCGTACAATGAATAGTTATGCCTAAATCCTTAATTTCTTGCATAAGTTTAATCTCAAAAACATCATTAATCTCAGCATCATGAAAATAAACATACTTAAAATCTGTTCTGTTACCTATTTTTAAAGCTCTCGTCTTTTTACTGTTTATTCTCAGCCCTAGTGTTAACAGATATCTACTTAAATCATACAAATCAAGTGTCACATTATTTTTGGAGAATTCAGCATTATTTGGATCAATTGGAAAGATTATTTTCAAATCATCAGCAAATTTGCAAACTCGACCGTTAGGAATCTTAGTTTCCAAATATGCAAATACAATTTTAAATAATATTGGTCCCAAACTGGATCCCTGTGGAACTCCACTTGTTACCCTTTTCGATTTAGATACCAAATCGTTTACTTGAATACTCATTCTTCGATTATATAAATAGTACCTAAGTAATCTAAAAATATTCGGATCAATATTCAATAAATTAATCGCATTCAAAATAGCATCAAAAGATAATAGAGATTAATCTATAATCACTGGCACACGTTGGCTTACTTACTTTTGGCAAAGGTTTAGCTACTATCGTTTGTTTATCGATGGGTAAATTCCTATTCTTCAAAATTCTATTTATAAAATTGCAGAGCGCATTCATAAAAGTTAAATGTAATTGAATTAGGTTATCAATCGATATACCAAAGTGATCTTTTTGCTTTTTTGATTTTATTTTTAACATTAATTCTATCAATGCATCACTGTCAATAACAAGTCCTAGATCCTGGTTTCCCGAAGATTCCGGTAGATCAATAGCATTATTTTTCTTCTGCGGATTACATAATAAGTTGCCAAATACTTCATCCAATTCACAAAGAAATTCATAATCAGCTTTACCCACAGGTAATATAAGGTTTAATTTTTCTTTATATTTACCGTAGTCTGTGAGGAGTTTGAACCCTAGTCTAGGATTACTCTTCAATTTAGCCAAAATAATTCTCTCTGATCTTTGACGGATTATCAGCAGTGATGAATTAATTTCTTTATCGATCATATCTAACCTCATTTTTTTATACTATTGATTAGACTACATTTCATTATATTATCTCGTTTGATTCTTAGCTTACATAACTTCCTATTGATTCGCTTTGGTATTACATCCGTAAATGTTGATGCTCTAAATATATCAGATAATAACAGTGAAACAGAAGAAACAAATTCGTCATCGTTCATGATAAATAAACTTTCATAATCAATTGATAAGCTTAATTCTCTAAAAAGATTCCAGTTGATTCTGGAACATTGCACGTGAGCATTTTCAAAATTAGGTGTCAATGTTTTGCTACTCAAAATGTTCCACTGTAAAATAATTTGTTTATGATCCAATTCTTTGAAGTAATTTACAACATCATAACTGTGAGAGTTCAACACTTCAACTTCTAAATATACATGGTCTAACCATTCCGAACCTCTAGTTGGTTCCTTTATAATCTGCTTAAGATCATGATTAGAAAAAAGATTGATTATTTCACAGTCATGCACCTTATTAAAATCTCCTACCACAATAATATAACCATGGCAGTCAAAAATAGATTGAAAGGAATTGATAAACATTTGATCATCATGTAAATTAGCATACGGCGGTCTGTAAACCGCGATAAGAATCAGGTTATCAATTTGTATAGATACAAAATCAATGACAGAATTATATTCGCTAGAATGTAACACTGTTGCATTTAATATCGATTTGCTATAAATAAGTACTCCTCCACCTCTTTTATCCAGTGATCTGTCTTTCCTAAATAGAGAATAATGAGGAATGTCAAATTCATAGTTTTCAATGTTCTTGTTCAGCCAGGTTTCAGATAGTATTATAAAGTCAAAATTGTTACTTATTATAAAATCACACAACAAAAAAGTTTTATTCTTAATACTTCTACAATTAGCATAAAATAATGTATATGAACAAGACAACTCATCTTTACTATCATCAATAGTTACTGATTTAACTTTTTCGGTTTCCTTATACTTCGTTTGTTGGGTACCGTATCTATGGTTCGTAACTGTCCGCTGTCCACCACATTCATTAACGAAACCCCGTTTTTTGTGATTTTAGAGTCGTTTGACACAGCCTTTATTGTGACTATTTCCGCTTGACTTGATTTCTGATCTAGATTCTTCTTTAACTTTTTTACCGCAGCCAGTTTTCTTTGCAGAAAAGTCTTGTCTCTAGTGATGAATATGTTCTGAAAGTTACTGCATTCTTCTTTCTTTTTATTAATATCCTCAACTTGCTTGTTCGTCGGCCTTTTTGACAATTTTATCACAACTGGTCTTGGACGTTCCGATTTTTGTCCAACTCTAAAGCATTTAGTTATTTCAGCTTCAGTCGTATCTCTAATTAGAGCATTTAACTTTTCAACATCCTTATGATCAGCATTTTCCTTAAGATTAAATAAAATTAATTGTTCTTGTTTTCCAATTCTCGCAGAAACTTCATTAGACAAAATATTCAATATTTCTTCCCCAGAAGAACTGCTTTTTGTTGATATGTCATCTTCTTTAGTTATTTCGCTTAACTCAATCCATGGTTTAACATTGTCTTCTAATTTATCCATCCTATTGTTTAACGCAACGGTCAATTGCTCAATTTTTGCGCTTAAATTATCATTTCTCCTCTCTGATACATCCAATTTTGCTGAATAGTTGCTAGCATCCGACTGTAGCTTTAAAATTGTATTTTTTAAAGTTTTATTTTCCTCCCAAAGCTCCTTCATGGAGTTTTGAAGGTCCGTAATAATTTTTTCTAATTCAGTATTCAAAAAAGTTTGAGCCATTTTAAACCGCGCGCGTCACCCAGATTTTCAAAAATAAAAAACGGAAGATTTATCTTCCTCCACAAATATTATCAAAAAATGAGGTTAGATTTGATTGATAATGAAATTAATTCATATTGGGTAAATGAAAGAAAAATACTACACTATAATTCATATATCTTAATTATTATTGTAAATATGAGGTGAAATTAAATTTCGTATTACCGGGGGATGATGTGGAGTATGAATTTCTCTGTTTAATTGGATAAATTGAATATAATTCGCATAATGTAAGCAATATTATGTGCCCAACTGATCTTTCGGTTAAACAGAAACAAGGTCTTCTTATTGACAGTGATGCATTAGAGAAATTAATGTTAGAAGTTAAATCTTAAAAAACAAAATATCACCTTGTTATATTGATTGATGACCTACAACAATTAAAGTTAAACTTTTGTAAATGAGCTATGCATTTCTGAATGGTGAAAATATAGGGACTAAGCCGTTGCCAAAGGTAAGCAGCGGCAACGTACACCAATGTTTATAAATTAATCTATGCTATCTCTTAATTATTTTAAGGTAATAGATCGACTGATACTAGATCAATAAGAATCTATCTTGCACTTAAATATTTAATATTTTGCTGTCCTTCGTGTTAAGGGTTTAACAGCATTTTTCCGGTGCGGGACAATTCATATCACTCGTAGGCCGTTGCAATCTTGAATGCTGCCCATTTTCAGATGCAGCGATTATTGGCCTTGATTGATCGTTACTCTTATGCTCCTTCATTTTTGAGTTCATCAACAGCTGCTTGTCTAAAAATGACGTTGGGCTCCTCTGAGATTTCAGGCCCGGATAATCCATATATGCGGTATGATCATCTAATTTGGAACACTTAAATACTTTAGAACTATCTTCTAAACTACCTTTATAAAATCCACCTATTAGTTGCGCTGTATCCTCAATATTTTCAAAATTTTCCATAGTATTAAAATAAGATTTATTGCAATATATATAAAAACAATAAATGGGATCACAGAAACGCTGAAATCCACAGATGATAGAACGAAATGTTGGAGACCTTGATGACAAATATACTCGTAAATTACCTCATGCAAATTTGAGATCATTATCATAAAGTGAATTAATAATACTCGTTGGTTTCAAATACCAATACATTATTAGCAAAGTGTTTCAAGCCAGAACTCAAAAATCCCCCCAGATTCTCTTATAGTAATGAAGTCAAAATCTTTGAAAACAAGTAAAAAATAATTCCAAAAAAATAAAATAATAAAAGAACACAGCGATAACATCCAATGCTCAAATATAAAATTTGATATATTTGTATATTAGGATTTAATTGATGTCTGACAAATTGATTAACCTCCACATTAACATGTAAATTCACTTGATGAGAAAAAGCTGGATGCACTAATTTTGCTTATAAATATCTCAACATCTTTTGAGCATATATTTTGACGTTAATTTAAAGGCGATTAATGCATTGAATCTTGATCCGAGTATTTTTTAAGTACACAGGTAAAATTTATATAATAGAAGACTGGGTATTGAAGTAAATGATTTTACAGCAAAACCGCTAAATGCAACAAGTTCAATTCCACAAGGATCTAGCTTCATGACCATCTTATTTAAAATCCTATTTTGCACTTGAAAACTAGTACCATTAATGGCCAAGTTAGCAAAATTGGCGATGATTTTAAAATCATCTTTCAAAGGTAACAGCATATTTTTATAATTTAAGTTGACATTTGATAACATTAGGGCCTAGAATAAACAGCAAAATGAGAACGCATTAAAAAGAGGTAATAAAACAATATAACAACATTAAGCAGAAAACGAATCTGCGTGAGGTTATACTTTCCGTTTCTGCTGCCTTTGGTTTATCCTTCTGGTCACAACTGAACTAATTTGTTATTAGGTTCGAAACACCTAATACATACTTGCATATATATTAGTTCTGCACAACAAAATGATATTTAACTGTTCTATATTGAATTGAATGATGTCATGCTTACCGCGAAATGTGTTAACTGATATCAATCAAGGCCAGAGTGTATGGATTTACTGGAGTAACAGGTGTTCAGAAATTGTTGTAATTCTCAATTTCGGTGGAATATAGCATAAATTGATATCCATCATGTTGGTACGCTGTTCCGACTCGGAAACCATAGTGTTAGCACCATGTACCTTTTCGGTATAATAATGTTGGTATCGGTTACTAACACAATAGCCATAGTGTTATTATCCTTTACAGACTCGGTATATATATTATATTGTTGGGGTTTTTCGCGGGGTTGCTTTCCAGTTCATGATTTTGTACCCCTACTACATATCAATGGTGGCTATTATTATTACCCGTGCGCCTAATCAGTCTCTGATCTTTTTCGGATGGTTGATGTGAGAAGGCAAAAACATCTGGTCATACGTATATTAGATATAATGTTGCAAATAGTAATATAATTCACAGTTAGTTCAAATTGAATATATGTTGGTCAGCTGCAAAAACAGATTTTATGCAAAATAGTTCTTTAACACTATTCACAGTTAAACTAAATTTTCCGTCTTCTAGACAACAAAAGTTAAAATGATTTATGTTTATGAAGAATAATGTTTTGCGCACAAGAAGTTATTCTTACACAAATATCTGGATTGGAATGAACATAATCAAATGATTGAAAACACATGATAATCTGAACATAGTAAAATGATTTATGTTATAAAGAAAAATGTTCTGTATAATCCGTATAACGACTTCAATGACAAAAAAACTCACAAATATTTAGTTCAGTGTTTTATCCTCAGGTTATTATATTAATCCATTATTCTCTGAAGTTCGGATAGATAACACAGTAAATCCAATGCGTAACTTCTGCAACTAAGCGAAATAAGTTCACTGAGACACAATAGTCCACCGCGTGTTTTTCCGTTTCGTGCGCGGTTCTGTTTTTTTAATAAAAACACTATTAATTACAAATAAAATTGCAGTTCAAGAAATATCGATTAAAACTGCTTGAGACTAAAAGAGATTGTTCCTAAAATCACAGCTAAGAGAAATATTGTTTAAGGACAGAGTTAGAATATTTGACCTTAAAGAGCACAGCGTTTGTAAAAATTGACCTTCGTTGGGTTGTAACACGGAGCCGCGTGTTACATACACCCCCCCGACAATGAAAATTAGTACACCATGAAGGGGGCTAACCTTCCAGGAAGTGTTATTGCTCTGCCGTACCGTGTAATGACTGATTTTGGCTCTGACAACACTGATTCTGGTTCTTCTATATCTCGCGGCGGCGTGACGGCTTCAGTTGGCTCGGTTGTTGATGGGACGTCGGGCGTCAATCCGATGTCAGCAAGACTGTCTGGGGGTGGCGTTCTCGTTTCTTCACCGCCTGATAGGTCTACATCGCGAAACAGCGGGTCATCTGGATCAACGTCGGCTGGGGATAGTCTGTGCTTGGAGACCGCTTCAGCTTTGCCATTAATCTCCAGAATGATGTAATTCTGACGTCGATCTAACACACGATAAGGACCGCGCTTCGGTTTGGCTAAAATCCTGTTATCCATATCGTTGTTGATGAAGAACCATTTGCAGCTATCAAAATCTTTGCGTTTATAGATTGGGCCATGTTGCTGACGTGTAGGACAGATCGGCCGATTCTGAGCGTTATATTGTAGAAAACTGCGAAGTGGAAACAGAAATGTCGGATCGTTCATCGTTAATGCAGTTTCAGAGCGTGATCGGACTAGTTCGCCAGGCAGCCGTAGACATTCGCCAAATACCATTTCAGCGGAGCTACATTTGATCGGCTCACGAGGTCTTGTACGCATTGATAGGAGTACTTTCGGTAGAGCCGCAAGCCAATTTTCTTCTGGGCTAGCCTTGAGCGCCGCTTTCAGTTCTCGGTGTGGCCTTTCAACGAAACCATTTGCTCTCGGGTTGCGAGCCGCGGTCACGGAGTGTTTGACACCGTAGTATTGCAGTAGGGCTGCGAACTCTTCTCCGAGGAATTGTGCGCCACGATCGGTTGTCACTTCAGCTGGAGCACCGAACCGAGCGAACCAATTGAGCTCTAGAGCATAACTGACAGTTTCTTGCTTCATGTCTGGAAGTGGTATGGCCTCATACCATCGAGTGGTGCGGTCCCGTATTGACAGTAGATATCGCATGTTGTTCACGGCAGGTAAGGTTACCAGATCAACGTGTATGTGCGTAAATCGGACTTTGGGCACTTGAATGACTTGTGGCGCCGTTTTGGTGTGTCTCGTCACTTTGCATTTCTGACATTCTAGACATTGTTTTGACCACATCTTGATATCTCGTCGCATGCCAGGCCAAAAATACGTTCTGGATAGAATTTCTACTGATGCTTCGCCAGATGGGTGGCTCAATGAATGGTAGACTTCGAAGATCTTGTGACGGAGTTTTTCAGGTATAAACGGCCGAGGGCCCACGTCAGTTATTTTGCACTGCAGTAGGGTTCCGTCGTAATCAAGTGTTTTCAGTCGATTGACATCAAATGTCCGAAGTGATAGATCATCTTGCTGAGCTGCTTGCAATTCCTGAATGCTTATAGGTGAAGGATACAGTATTGAGGCACAAAGATCTGCAGGACGGCTTAGGGAGTCTGCGACCACATTTTCTGATCCTTTAACATGAGTGACTTCATATTCATACTCGTGTATTCGTGTAAGTTGCGAGTTGACACGTCGTGAATATAAATATTCTTTCTTTCCTCTCAGCATCGGAAGTAGCGGAAGATGGTCAGTGTAGATCTTGAACTTTCGGCCATCCAGATAGGTGTGGAAGTGTAGGATCGACCGGTAGATTGCAAGTAATTCTTTTCCTAACGTATCATATCGCGTCTCGCGAGGTTGTAGTTTTTGCGAATAGAAAGCGATAGGCTGGTGTATTCCATTGATGGATTGTTGAAGTACTGCGCCTATGGCAACGTCGGATGCGTCCGTTATCAATTCAAAAGGTTGAGACCAATCCGGGGAATGTAACATGGTCGCTTTGCATAGGGCCCTTTTGGCATCCTCGTAAGCCTGCATGTCGTCCACGTTGAGCTGAATCGGTTGTGATTTCTTGACGAAACGGCTTTCTGGCACGAGATATTTGTGAAGAGGTGCCAGAATCTTGGCAAGGCAGGGTACAAATCGAGAATAGTAGTTCATCTTGCCCAAGAATCGTCGTAATGCCCGAACGGTGGTTGGAGGCTGTAGATCTTGAATAGCACGAACCTTAGTAGGTACAGGTGTCATGCCTTCTTCGGAAATTTGATGACCAAGGAATTCAATTGATTTCTGTGCAAAGACGCATTTATTGCCATGAAGTCGGAGGCCATAGTCTTCTAGACGTGTGAGCAGGATCTCAATATGTTGTATATGATCGGTCATTGAGTTGGAGAATACCAGGATGTCGTCTAGATATGGAATTACAAATGGTAGACCATCTAGTATTTCGTCCATAACGCGTTGGAATGTTTGCGAGGCATTTTTGAGACCGAACGGCATATAGTGATATTCGTGCGTGCCACCTCCGGTGAATCTGAGTGCAGTATATGCTACTGAGTCTTTGTCCATCGGTACTTGATAGTATGCTTTTACTAAGTCAAGTTTCGAATACACAGCATGACCGATAGCAGATCGGAGTAGGTCGGCCGGATTTGGCAGGATGTACGAATCAGACTGTGTGCAAGAATTGAGAATACGATAATCCCCGCACACTCTGAATGTCTCTGGTTCACTCTTTGGTACTACTACCACAGGCGACGCAAAAGGTGAGCTGGATCGTGTACAGATGCCTTGTTGACGTAGCGTGGCGAATTCTTGCTCGGCAGCCTTATGTTTGTGTGGTGCCAATGGACGTGCTCGTGGAGGATGAGGAAGTGTTTTCGACAGGATGATACGGTGGGCTGTGATGGCACGCTTCCTCTTGAGGTCGGGCATGAAGGAAATAGGTTTGAAAATTTCTTTATGACGTTTCAGAACCTCGTCCAGTTGTGGTACATGAGGAACTGAAGGAATAAGCTGTATGGATGAGACTGCTTCGGCGCGAGTCGTATGTTTTAACGCTGATGTAAACAACTGATTGTCTGCAATGCGTATCTCTCGTGTTCTTGGACGAATGGTCAGTGTTCTTGGACGAATGGTCAGGTCGAAGTGTTCGAGAAAATCACGTCCAATGATGTTTCGTGTCGTTTTGGCGATGATGAACGGATAATTGAAACATCTTTTTGAGTTGGAGAACGAGATAGTGTGTACTCGTACCCCAAACGTCGCTATGTTGGAACCATTGGCGCATGTCAGACTGCTGGTGTCGACTGGGTGGGTGGGTTCGAAATAATTGTGGCGTAGTAAGCTCACATCTGATCCAGTGTCTATGAGAAATAATTCGCCAGAGGTTGCGTCACGGATGAGAAAAGATGTTGATAGTGGCAACTGACGACGAGACTGGTTGCTGGCATTTGGGCGTTTGAAGCATGACTTGACTGGGGCCGTCGCTGTAAATACAATAGTTTGATTGCGCTCTACCGCGAAAGCAACGTGCTTCGAGCCATCAGACGTGGAGCGGCCAACAATCTTGGGGTGCTCAGCCTCTACTGCCGCCGCGGAGGCTGACCCCACCAGTTTTCCGAGCCTTCCATGGGCGGATCCTCTCTGAATTGTTGAGGGTGACCGCGCCCATCTGAACGTCGCGTCTGTGCGCGGGAAAGTGCAGCCGTTTCCGAGGCAGTAACGTGTGGAGTGGCCATAGCTGCGATGATTCGGACACCACTCCGCTGGTAACTGTGGCACTGTGGTTCGGTCTCTCGACGTCGACCTCCTGGCGCTATTCCGGGTCGGTGGACGACGGTGATCACGCCTGCTCTGGTCGCGTCTGTTTTGGACGGCATCGACTGAGGCCAAATTTGGCCTTACGGTGAGGTTCTCGAGCAGGCTGATGAGGCGTTCATTCGTGACATTTGTTCCGGCTGATGATGTGGTGGGTTGTGATTCGAACATTCTTGGGGTGATGTGGACTTTCTCTTGGGCCGGTAGGCTGTGGTGGTGTTTCTTCCACCACTTGTCTAGACGTGCCGGCAGAACGTCGTCTTGTACTTCGAGGGATTCGCGCAAGAACGTGGCCATCTCTTGTAGTGCCGGCGGGAGATTCTGTATGAACAGTCGCATTACGATTTCCTTGGGCAGGTTGAATTCTAAGGCTTTGTGCTCCATTTCCCTAAATAGCTCAGAAGGCGTGCGGCTACCTAGGGACATCTGGCTCATTAATTCTGTAAGCCTGTCTTCTCGATCTGGTGTCAAACGCTGCTTGACGGCGCGTTGCAGGCTCTGCCATGGCTGCGCACATGTGCCCTCAGTGTATTGATGCAGTATATCTTTGAGTCCGCGTCTGAAAGACATTGGGATCGTCTCCCAAGCCCTCAGAAATATTGAGCCCTCGTCTGTTATATTGGACACCTTGGCCAGTAAAGTGACATCGTCGACCCACGCGTCAAGGTATTCTGGATCAAATTGACATATTTATACTGTGTCCATGTGGTGATGCGGTTTGTTGCTGGGCTCACCATCGGGCTTCCTGTATTTCCTGAACTGGCCCTCATCTTAAGTGTATGAGTATTTTTGAGAACAGATGGCAGTGTAACATCGTCCTCACCCGCCATCGTGCAGCTGTCTTCGAGCATTGTAATCCCGAGAGGGTGTTTTCTGTGATAGGTGTCTTAGAGTTTACTTATCTTGTAGTAGTCATCCAAATTGCTTGAATTTCTTAAATCTAGATGTTTGTTAATTCTTTGCTGGCTGTGAGTTCGACGAACCGGGGCACCATAATGTAGGGGTCTTTTGCGGGGTTGTTTTCCTTTTCCTTATTTATACCCATTCTACATATCAATGGTGGCTATTATTATTACCCGTGCGCCTAATCAGTCTCTGATCTTTTTCGGATGGTTGATGTGAGAAGGCAAAAACATCTGGTCATACGTATATTAGATATAATGTTGCAAATAGTAATATAATTCACAGTTAGTTCAAATTGAATATATGTTGGTCAGCTGCGAAAACAGATTTTATGCAAAATAGTTCTTTAACACTATTCACAGTTAAACTAAATTTTCCGTCTTCTAGACAACAAAAGTTAAAATGATTTATGTTTATGAAGAATAATGTTTTGCGCACAAGAAGTTATTCTTACACAAATATCTGGATTGGAATGAACATAATAAAATGATTGAAACACACGATAATCTGAACATAGTAAAGGATTTATGTTATAAAAAAAAATGTCCTGTATAATCCGTATAACGAATTCAATGACAAAAAACTCACAAATATTTAGCTCAGTGTTTTATCCTCAGGTTATTATATTAATCCATTATTCTCTGAAGTTCGGATAGATAACCACAGTAAATCCAATGCGTAACTTCTGCAACTAAGCGAAATAATTTCACTGAGACACAATAGTCCACTGCGTGTTTTTTCCGTTTCGTGCGCGGTTCTGTTTCTTTTATAAAAACACTTAATTACAAATAAAATTGCAGTTCAAGAAATATCGATTAAAACTGCTTGAGACTAAAAGAGATTGTTCCTAAAATCACAGCTAAGAGAAATATTGTTTAAGGACAGAGTTAGAATATTTGACCTTAAAGAGCACAGCGTTTGTAAAAATTGACCTTCGTTGGGTTGTAACACGGAGCCGCGTGTTACAATAAGTTAGATTTAAAATAATCACCTAAAAGAGCAGCATCAAATCCAAATGAGCTTGATAAAACACATTTTGCAGGGGAAAGAATAATTTTATTGAAAAATATGTAAATTTAACTTATTGAAAAGGATAACATTTATCTTTAAAATATCCAATGGAACAACAAAATACAGGTTCAATGGGATAAATCAATAATTTGACTATAGAATTGAAATGAATTTCTTTACTTGTATTCAAACCGCGCATGTAAAATAAATTGTTTTACAATTTCATAAAATGCACAATAAAAAAGATGTCAAATATCTGAATCAAGGGCAGTTAAACATAAAAAAATGTTTCATTATCACAGTAAAACTAAGTAGAAATTGTTTTGCTATTCGCAGTAATGACACAATAAGCACACTGTTTATCGTAACCACAAGGAGCAAAATAAAATCGTGATAAAGTTATTAAAATATAAACGAAATGCAATCTCTTTAATGTAACAGTTTTTGCACAAAATATGTGATTAATACAGTTAACACTAACTATTTTTTAACCACGCAAAAGAAATATCATAATCAAAATTCCAGAGATAACCCTAGTTACATATTCTTCATATTTCAACAAAAAGTAGTTTAAACAAAATCTTAAAGCAAGGCATATCTCTCAGCTTTGGTGGTAACAGATTGTAAACTTTATACACTTTTGAAAAAGAAAAATATTTATCAGCAAGCATCCCCAAAATTATCGATGTGACAGCTGATAGTCCCGACTTTGTCTCTACTTCACGTATCTTTTTCATTGGGCCCATATATGCACCCATCCATTGATTCAAGTTAAATATATTTACACAGTATCGTAGACATCATGACCATAATTATAGTAATGAACATGTCGTAGTCTACAAGCCTGTATACTGTACGAGACCGGGCTAATATACAACACAGCCTTCTTTTTAGAGCTTTTACCCCGTTTGATATAAATTTTAAAATTGATTTCAAGTTTTAGCTTTCTATATTAGGATCGGCTTAATCCAAAAAATATACAATTTTTGTCATATATCCTTTTATAATACTTTTCTTCTTATTCACGCTAAACATTTCTTAGCGCAGCCATATATTCTTCTAATATGTTTCTCAGCAGAAGCTGTACACTGAATGGTTATACCTAAGTCCTTAAAATCGTGGTCTCAAAGGCATCGTTACTTATAGTGTAAAGTGGAAATATAGTGAACTTCATTACTAAGGCCAATTTTCAATGTTCGCATTTTTTAATTGATTTCCAAACCAAACTTTATTAAAAATATTCTCAGATCGTGAATATCTAGTGTGAAATTAATCTATCTTTTTTGTTTGCTAACTTAAGTTATCGGCCGCACAACAACTATTAAAGTGCTAAATTTTCTAATGCCATCGATTAAAATTTTCTAGAAAAATTAGCAAAGTGCATTCATAAACGTATAAGGTAATTGAAGTAGATTGTCAATCGAAACTACAAAATAATCCATTTGTAGTTTTTATTTGACTTTCATCATTAATTTTATTAGCAAAGCACAGTCACGGACAAAATTCTATTACTGGTTTTACAGACGTTGGGAAAACGCAGTCATATATATTTCATTATGAGGATTACACTATATTACCGAAAACAATTTCAAACTACATATAAATTCATTAACCGTTTCATCTAGTGGCAAATTCAGTGTCTATTTATCCTTCTACTTTCAGTAGTTGTTCAGGAGTTTGTATCCTAGCTTTCGATTTTTCTTAATCTTATTCAGTATTATCGCTTTTGATTTTTTGTGGATTAATAACAATACGAAGTTCATTTCATTATCTTTCTCGACTAATCTCAATAGTTGAATAAAATGCAAAATAAAACAGACGGTGAGCGATTTTGTATGGCCACTCTAAAGCTCTCGATTAAATAACCTCATTCATATTCTTGAAAATACAAACAAACGACGAATGTACCAGATTCAATAAACAATGCCAGGAAGGTACGTAACTAACGTCTCTATTCTTGTTGGTAGGCTGAATGTAACTAATCATTTTCTTGTAATTATAAGCCCGGAATTTTAAAAAGAAGTATATGGCAGACAATCGTTGTATTCTAAATATAATTACTGCTTATAAAAGAAAATTTAAAAATGTTTCAGCGCGATTAAAAGCAAATAATTAAGTCAAAATGCTACCAATAATTTTGGTTCATAAAATAATTAATTACAACTAAATAATGTTTACTCCTACAGTATGAAAAGATTCATATTTACGCAAACACGCGAGATTGCATTTCAACAGCTGACAATATGAGATAAACAAGTATTCCACAACCTAGTGAGAAAATGATTGTATCACGCTTTAATAGGAGAACCAAAATACATCTGTTTTAAGCCTGACTGCCAAAAATTGTGATTTTGGCGTGTTGTCTTTGTGTAGTTCTTCTACAAATGCGTAAGGAAAGCGTTCCTCAGATTGACTAACTTTGGCAAAAATGGGCTAAAAAAATAGGTAAAAGCAAATCCGACTACTATCCATGAACTAATTAAACAGAACCTAGTAACAAATTAGTTCAGTTGTGACCAGAAGGATAAACCAAAGACAGCATGAACAGAAAGTATAATCTCATGCACATTCGTTTCGTGCTTACTGGCGACTCATCATTAGGAGCCGGTATTACGCCCTTAAACCACTATATATTTTGTAAAAGAATGTGGAATAATAGGACGGTACAATCTCCTAGACGAATGTGTAAACCTGTAATAGTGAAGCTAACATAATCTAAAGTCAACGACAATGCGACTTCAATGCTAACTCACACTATATAATACATATACCGAGTCTGTAAAGGAAACTAACACTATGGCTATTGTGTTAGTAACTGATACCCTTTTTTGAAATCGATGAATACCGGATACTAACACAATGGTTTCTGAGTCGGTACATGATACCAACCTGATGGATATAAATGTATGCTGAAGTTCACCCAAATTGAGAATTACAACAATTTCCGAACACCTGTTACTCCAGTTAAACCATACACTCTGGCCTTCATCGATATCAGTTATCACATTTCGCGGAAAGCATGACATCATTCAATTCAATATATTACAGTTAAATACTGTTTGTTGCGAAGAACTAATATATATGCAAGTATGAATTAGGTTTTGCGAACCTAGTAACAAATTAGTTCAGTTGTGACCAGAAGGATAAACCAAAGGCAGCATGAACGGAAAGTATAATCTCATGCACATTCGTTTCGTGCTTACTGGCGACTCATCAGTAGGAGCCGGTATTACGCCCTTTAACCACTATATATTTGGTAGAAGAATGTGGAATAATAGGACAGTACAATCTCCTAGACGAATGTGTAAACCTGTAATAGTGAAGCTAACATAATCTGAGTCAACGACAATACGACTTCAATGCTAACTCACACTATATAATATATATACCGAGTCTGTAAAGGATACTAACACTATGGCTATTGTTTTAGTAACTGATACCATTTTTTGAAATCGATGAGTACCGGATACTAACACAATGGTTTCCGAGTCGGTACATGATACCAACCTGATGGATATAAATTTATGCTAAAGTTCACCCAAATTGAGAATTACAACAATTTCCGAACACCTGTTACTCTAGTTAAACCATACACTCTGGCCTTCATCGATATCAGTTATCACATTTCGCGGTAATTTGGGTGAACTTTAGTATAAATTTATATCCATCAGGTTGGTATCATGTACCGACTCGGAAACCATAGTGTTAGTATCCGGTACTCATCGATTTCAAAAAAAGGTATCAGTTAATAACACAATAGCCATAGTGTTAGTATCCTTTACAGACTCGGTA
>JAQBSW010007265.1:0-41992 GCA_029291075.1 Eudiplozoon nipponicum
ATATAAACATGGTTTCATCCATATTTGCCAGCCAACAAGAAAGAGCCTAAATGATGAGCAGAAAATGAAGTCCGCAGATTTCCAACGACGTCTCAACTGCTGATCTCGCCTTACATTCCTATAATATTTTAAATTGTTCATAAATTATGCTATGATAATTCAGAAATTCACCTATTACAAAACCTACTGGTAAATGACATGAACAACTGAGTCGGTGATATTAAAGTGAAATAATTCACAAGTGTCCAAATGGTATTTAAAGTCTGATATTCCCTTTCATTGTTCTACTTTAAATTTTCATTGAATAATAAATTTCTTCACTACAAATGTATTATTAGCGAGCAGTATGTGATTTTATACTAAGATGTTTTCTTGGTTGTGATGTAAAAAGGTATATTACAAGCGCAATTTTTTGGTTGTGATATTCTGTAGAACTACATTTTATTTAAAAAGAAACGCCATATTTTAAATCGTTTTTTTTTAATTTTCATGTATAATACCATATAGTTTTGTTACCTCCTCGGTTGTTGTTACTACGTGAATGAAGGAGTACTGAATTACCGTGAAATAAAAATAGGTTTCTCTGAATGATATTTTTAGAATTAATTATGCAAGGCACAAAAGTGTAGAAAAGTTGTAAAATTTGCATATTGGGCAATCGTGGTGAACTTCTACCAATTTTGTCGATTTTTTGACATAATTGGCCAAAACACCCGTTTAGATTAGTAGGTTAGATATTCAATTTTTTGTAAAAAATCTTGGGAACCGGAATTTGATTAACTTAATCATATCCTACATCCACCATCAAAATAGTGCACCATTTCTTTTATCAAGTTTTCGATCTTGATATAACCACCTGACACATTAGATACAAACACTTGCCAGTATAAATTAAGTATTGCACAGTGTAGAATAGGCAATGCGTCCAGTAGACCGGTTTCGACCTTATTGAGAACACATCACGTACTGGCCAGAATTTGCTGCGCACATATGCCCACAACCGCCCACCCCCTGTCATCTTAGTTTGTGTGAGAGGCGGTAATGCGTAACAAGTATGCAGCAATTCTTATTGATGAAAGCCAAAATGTAGGCTATGTAAGGCATAACATGCATAAAAATCTATCCTAGGTGAATTTGCCTTTTCCAAACTGTACAAATGTATGCTCATAATTAGCCAGGTGTTTATATATCAAGGTTGAAAACTTGATTAAAAGTAGTCGTAATGGTTGTTAATACATTTTAGCTAGAATAGCTTAAAACATGAGAAATTACCTCTTTCGGTTTAGCGCATATTTTACAGTTGAAGGCAAGTCGGTTCGACAAAGAGATATGACGATTTTACGAAACGTCGACTAAATTCTGAAATAATGATCGAACGTTTTCGCCTACCGGGTGTTAAATGCTTACTTAAAGATAGCACTTCTTTGCAAGAGAACATTTGAATAAAACGCAATAATATTTCGCACATATTGCGCACTTTCATAATCGATGAACTTGAACAGTCAATTTTGTTTCCAAATTACCTGTTTAACTGTCAATTAGAACTTGAAATTGGTGTTATAGATCGGCGTGCACCGATGTTTTCCCGAAGAAGTAGATAATTTTATTAATGGCTCGACGGTTGTGACTTTTAGATTTTCACCATTTTGTTGTTCCTTTTTATATTTTATTTAAATACTTATGAAGGTTTATCTCGGTTGTGAAATTAAAAGAAATAGTATTATCACTATTTTTGGTTGTGATATGTGTAGAACTAGATTTTTTTAACGATGCTTGGATTTTTAAACGAAATCTTTATTTTTCAATCGAATGTTTTCATGTTGTTACGTTAGTAATGTTTTGGAAAGCATTTGTTTACCACAATCGATCAATTTATTTTCCTAAATTTCGGCCATCAAAATTTCTTGAATGGTCGTGGATTCTGAATGCATTCTACATAATACCTCGCAAAGGTATCCAAGGATTCATTCCACCGTAAAAACGTCCGTCTTAGACATCAATAAAATTGCAATTATATGCATATTATTATCATCAGACTATTTACACTTAAACTAGTACCATTATTTATAAACACAAATACTTTCGCTCGCCACTCAGGTTTAAGTAAGCATAAGCTGTTTTGTAGATATTACCTGATCTTGCTGTGACTACCACAGGATTTGCAGCGAAAACATTTCGAGACCTCTTTCCGGCTTCCTTTATCATTCAATAATTCATCAAACCTTATACATTCAAACTACTGAACCAACAATTTATTACTTTTTATCTTTGTAGAGGAACAAATTATTTATTTAAAGTAAATTGCCCTGTTAATCTCTGAATTTGCTTTCTATTGACATTATTTTCTTGTCAAATACCTTCTTTGAAGTCAGCAATATTTCTATGTTAATTTTTAACTAATTACAGTTTTCTATATTTTCACGTTTAATACTTACTTTTAACAATAGATAATTTTATACTTTATGAAACAGAATAATCAAATATTGATACTGTTATTTATTTATCTGCATAATTATTTATTTGGTAATTTAATTGAACATTCATGTTTACACGAATCCGAACGCATTGTCTCATTAAAACATGTATTTTATTAATAAAACACAACAGTGTGTAAATTTGAATAACGAAATAGATGTACAACATTATTATACGTATTTTTAACTTGCTTTTGTATAAAACTGGCTAGATTCGTTGATTTTATCTTTCTGCTTCTAAACTTATTTAGTAAATTGCTAAATAAACCATGCTTATCCGCATGATGTGTCTTGTCGGTGGTATAATTGTCATCGGGAGAATGATCCTACGCGAAATTCAAGGCTCATTATTTTTATTGTAGCACAATAACATGTTGTTAATCATTGGTTGTGAATCATAGAAAAATATGACAATTTGGAAAACAGAAAGCAAATGAATAACAAAAAATATAGTTATTCTACTTTGAATTTTAATTCGTTATTTCACAAATCGTTTTTCTCGAACAATAATAATATTTTGGCAAAACAATTTAACAATAATTGTTTGCGCGGGTGGTGGTAACAATGCTTTAAATAAAGTTTGCGAGCTTGAAGTAAACACCAATCCCATTGTATTTAACCAGTCGTCGTTGCGGCTGGCGGTAGTTTTGTTATGTTGTTCGACGACTGGTTAAATACAATGGGATTGGTGTTTACTTCAAGCTCGCGTATTTGATTTAAAGAATAATAATATTTGGTTTCACTTTCGTGAGAACACGTAAATAAGATTTGCCAATAAGAGAAAATTATCGGGTTTTACCTGATTCTAATTAATATTTTTCCTAAAAAGAAATAACAAGTCACATAAAATTTGCGTGTAAATAGAATATGACAGAAATAATTATTTAATTCGGAAAAAAGGCAATAGCGGACAAACAAAACAAAGCATAATTTTCAAATTTTTAGCAAAGCGATTATAGTCGAATATCAAAACTATTCTGTTTAAAACGTAAAGATAATTTATGAATGGTTACTAAAGCATGGACCACTGAAAATTGTGAATGCGCAATTATTTTGTAGTGCTTACTTTTACTACTGAGAATGATATTGGTGCTATGGCATATAATTGGATGAAATCACGAAATGTTCTGTGAAAAAGCAAAATCCAAAATTTCGAACCAGAAATGGTCTAAAACAGAAATAAACTCCATAAAAATGGTTGGACAACGTAGCCAAAGATAAAATTCAATGTTTTAAATAAGCTTAGATAAGTGGGATATTCAAACAAGAATATTGTGAGGCTACCGTGAAAATGCAAACAAAAAAATCATAAAAAGTGATAAAAGGCAGATTCGAAAAATCAGAATTTAAAATAATAAAATAGATTAAAGATAAACAGAAAAGAAAAGTAAAGTGTAAAATATAAATGAACAGAAAAATATATAATGGACATAAAAAAAGATTGGAATAACAAAATTATGAATGAGATAAAGTTGACTGGGAAAAAAACCGAATGGAAAGAAAACAATAATATAATAGAATAGAATAAAAAGAATAAAACAGAAATTAAAAATAGAATACAATAACAAGAATAGGAAAGAATAGAAGAGAATAGAATAGAATATAATAGAATAAAATTAAATAGAACAAAAAAATTAAATATGATAGAAAAGAATAGAAATTGTACTGTGAATAATATAATGTGATTTATTATATTATATTATATTATATTATATTATATTACATTATATTATATTATATTATATTATATTATATTATATTATATTATATTATATTATATTATATTATATTATATTATATTATATTATATTATATTATATTATACAGTGTAACATAATATAATTTACTATAATATAAAATATTATAATATAACACATTATAATATAATAAAATATAATCTTATAGAAAAGAATAGAGTGCGCTGAACAGAATTTTTTGACACAGCAACAATGCACGTAAAGATATCAGCAGAAGTTCAGACATGAAAATACCAAGCCGCGATATAGGCAAGAGCGTTGTTTTAGTAGACAAATCTGACTATCTACAAACTTGATTAACGTATAGTTACCACAACCCGCGCAATCATTGATTTTTTAATTGTATTAACTATATATGTGTGATGAAAGCCGCAAAAGTTTATGTTCGTGACTGCATAGAAATTCTGCAGCCGACATTTCCAGTCAAGTTCAATGTATGCGAAACGAACAAGAGTGGGAGCTGCATATTTAATTTTGCCCGCCAAATATATGCATTGTGGTCTGATCCACGCTAATCAGTTTTCCGTTGTTCTCTGATGATGTTCATGGATGTTCGAAACGCGTCAGTGCATGTGACTGACGGTAGTTTGGCTATGTTGTTCGATGAATGGATAAATATAATGGAATTTGTGTTTACTTCAAGCTCGCAAAATTGATTTTAAAAACTCTCGCTACCACCCGCGCAATCTATAATTGTTTAACTCCACAATATTTTCATTACAGCTTTTTCGTGCCCTTTTAATAATCGCCATCACTAGTTTGAGGCTTTTTTCAAGAATTTACAGGATGATTAGTCCAAATTCAAAAGGTAACGTATATACTAAAGCACTAAACTATTTAATGCCTAACGACTATCCTAGACAATTAATTGTGTCAATTATATCAGGAGAAATCAATAGAAACCGAGATATTTCAGACCACAAAAAAGCGATCTAGCTGAACATCCCATTTAAGAGAGAAGCTGTTTCCCGCATAGCAAAAAGGAGAGATGAAGCGGCATTAACACGAAAATTTAATGCAGTTTAGCTACGATTGTTATTTAAAATAACAAATTTACCTTTAACAACAATCAAAAAGAAACAGATGTTAATTTCGACATCGAATATTATTTACCAAATATATACGTAAGCCGATCTACCAGATATAGTATTATTATCCTAATAATCTGAAATAACAAAGCATAACTTTTGAAGTTCTACATGCAATTCATATTTTACAAATTATTCTGGATTTCCTGTTTCGAACATATAAGATTATTTATTAAAACCGGCGATTGCTTCGAAATAAACGCTGAAAAGACAGTAAAAACATTTTTTCAAATCGAACGTGTTTTGTTTACAAAAATTGTTATATAAACATAAATATAAATCATTAAAAAAATAATATAAAAGTATTTTGTGGCACAAAATTTAGTTTAACTTAAAAAACATTTCTGATGAGAACACTGCATTATTCCATCTTACGTCAATTCAGTTAATAAAGTGTCTTCACTGTGTTAGATGGCACAAGATATTTATTTTTAAAAGCCAGATATTCTTTTATTGAAAACAAATATTCAATCACATGTGCACGAATGGTAACATCGTTAAAATTCACATTAAAACACAAAATGTTTATTTATAAAATGATTCAAATTAGAACTATCACAACTATTTAATGTTTGAGATAACATGAACTGCAACAGATAAAATAAATAAACCTTGGCATGGTGATCATCAAAACGTAAACAGATAATAAATTATGCCTTTTTAAACAAGTATTTCAGTGAAACTTTAAAATTGTATTGAAAACTGAAAAAAATAGCGTAAAACATTTCAGAAATGTGTTCAAAATTGAAATAATCGAAAAAATTAGAAGTTTTTATTTAACACATTATGAAATATAATTGGCAACATATATGGTAGTTGAAAGCAATTAACATTTGTGTGGATTGCTTTCCAATTTACTCCTCAGGCCATGTTAAGCAGCAAAAAAACAAAAAATGTGATTTACTCAAATGATTAAGCATCTGAACATGTTAATTTTGCATTAAGCAATATTCGGCGACCAAGAATAGATTTGGAAATTATCTTGTGACTGCGAAGTATTCCGATTTAGTAAATAATTAGTGCCAAGTTAAGAAAATTCCAATAATAAGCTGAATAGCCGGTTTCTACCGTTATTTAAATTACCAAAAATTTTAACATTATCAGTGTTAACTTGTTGTATTCATGGATTTAGAGAAAAAATACGTGGTTGGTTGATGGTAAAAAAAATTATCTCAATTAGTTCACATACATTAAATAAATAATAATCTAATTGTTATAATGTCTTTCAATTAGAAAAGCTAAGGTCAGTCATACATTCTATCCATTTTGAACTCATGATTTTCGCAATAGCATGGCATAACACTGTTTAGATATAACTTTATCTAATTAAACGAATACTGATTTCACGGGCGATGATAACCAATTAATTTTAATCAAGGTTGCACTCTTGATATAAAAACATGGCCTTTTCGCCACATATATTTGTCAGTTCCCAATAAGGACGAAACCGGTCTACGCTATACAACGCTTAGCTTATACTGACAAATGTGTGTATAGAATCAGTCAGGTGTTTATATCGAGATTGAAACCTTGATTAAAAGTAGATATAAACTTAACAAAATTTGAAAACAATGTTTCGAAACGTTAAAATGCATGTTACCATCCTAATAGTCGTAAATATCTTTTACACAATTAAAACATTCCAATTATAATCCTTTAAAAAGCATGTGCTACATTCTCGCAATTTATTCAATAGAGCCTTGGGCGATTACAGACTTGAAGTAAGCAATAACGAAAGTTTAGATCACTCAAGAAGTATACATGTGAGGCAAACAGTAGGGACAACCACAACTTACAATTTAATCACTATAATTATAATATCCGTTTTTATTTCAGTTATTCGTTATTTCGCTTTGACCTTATAATGAACAATTCGGGTCTAAGAATGTTAGTTTTTAATGCTTCTACGTGATTGGACACGTTAGAAGATTGGATTTGTTTCTATCCAAAATTCGTCAACAATGTTCAAATAAACACTTAGTTCATCAATGCGGAATAAGAAAAAAGTATGAGTGTATAAAAAAAGGCTGTCAAGCAGTTTTAAACATAAATTTTTTTAAATTAAAATTATTCCAATTCAATCGGAAAACAGTAGCAAGGTATAACTTCATTTATTGATTGTTATTGATTTTATTAAAACGTGTACAAATTTAAAGGCTTAATTATTCAATAAAATCGGTTTAAACCCTAACCTATCCTAGTATTAAAAGACAAATGTTAATTTTTTTAACAAATACTATTTATAACTGAAATAAATATTTCTTCATTTTCTAAAAATATTTTATAAATAAATGTTGTAAAATTATCGCATGCTTTATGTCAAAATAACATATTATTAAAGCTCGTGTTGTATTTGTTATCAGAACCAATGTTGTCAGAAATCCATCAAAAGTTATTTAGCTGCTATTTGTAGCAATAATCAAAAATTAATTTAGGTTGGTTAGCAAATATTTCATTGTTAAAAAACGTGTCGTTTGCATAGTAGCAATATATTTCGATAAGATTTGGTAGAAGCAAATGTTTAACCATATAACCCGATATGCGAAATTGTTTTTTTCAAATCATGATTTTGCATAATGATATCGTATTTCGAAAAATCGAAAGTGGTAAAACCTTTCGCATTGTCACATCTAATGTATAATAGTATTTCGCTTTTTTATTTATTTTCAACCATTTTTTATCACAATATTGGTTTTTTAATACTTTGAAATGTCTTCTTGTCGATAGAACAACAATGTATTTAATAAATTGCTTTTTTTTAGCATGCAAACATTAGAAATAGAATCAAAAATTACCCTTATTAGAGTGCATTCTTTATATATATATATATATATATATATATATATATATATATATATATATATATATATAACATATATATTTTATAGGTATAAGTATAGATATTTTGGCGCAAAACGAAGAACAATTAAGTTTAAAACACAAATGGTAACTTTTTCCAATAATGTCACGTCATATATAAAAGTACAAAAATACACCACTTATATACACACATACTAATTGCTTTCTAAATATTATAGCAGAACAGAGCATAATAGACGAGTGCACGATAATGTATAAAATATTTCTGTCACTGTGAAATGAAGTTATATTAGGAAACAATATACATTCAAACATATGCAAACTTTGCATTCAATGTGGAGGGACAAGGCAAAATTGTCTCTGTGACGCGTAAGTCATGAGGTGTTTCCGTTTTAGAAACCAGATGATTCTCATCTCCCGACACTATAATAATAGGCCATTATTTATCATTTTCAAAGCAGTTCGTCCTCTCCAATATCGTAGCCCTTGAATGAAAAGAAAAAAAATGGTTTGTCAAGTAAGCTTAAGTAAGAAAAACACTTCATTTAACAATAATTGATTGCGCGGGTGGTGGCAAAAATTCTTTAAATCAAGTTTGCCAGCTTGAAGTAAACAACGATCCCGTTGTATTTAACCAGTCGTCGAACGACATTAAGGCTGGCGGTAGTTTTTTTATGTTGTTCCACGACTGGTTAAGTACAATGGGATTGGCGTTTACTTCAAGCTCGCAAACTTGATTTTTTTAAATGCTTCATTGCTACATTTAAAAGTGACTACCAAATAAATGCTGACTTAAAAGTTTCCATGTTTCGAAATGAATAGAGTTATGTTTTACCTTATCCTTTTTGGGCTCATCAAGGTGTTTATATCCACTGCCTTCAATTTTACTCTGAATATTTAGACTTGCGGTTTCGGAAGCCATTTTCGACGGAAAGCATATACCACAAATAATTGGACAATCAATATTTCAAGGGGAAACTTTAGTTTAAACTGTCTCATTTATATTTATTGCCAAATTTTCCACCTGACATGTTGATTGTCAAACTGCGTTTTAAGGTGTGTTTTCCATTTAAAAAAGGCTTCCGAAAACGGAAGTCGACATATTTGGTGTCAAATTGAAGGCATTGAAAGCAAAAAACTTGTTTATCCCAACAAGGATATGATACTTAATCTATTCCTGTCGTGCAACATGCTTCTTTCAAAAGTTAAATTTGTCAATTCCGTAAAGAAAACAGAAGTACAAAGACATTCAGGGGAAAAATAGATTGTTTAAACATTTACATGCTAGAAAAAGGAATGATATCTTTGCTTACTTGGTTCATACCAAATAAGGCACCCTGCAAAAAGGTAAATAGATTTAGAATTTGAATTGAAAAATAAATCATTTATTGAAACATCAAATTGTTCGAAAACGGTTATATTGAACCCAATTTTAATGGGACAATTATATTTTCGTCAGATCTCAAATCGACTGTAAATGCAATTTCTAGCCAGCAGGGCGATTCTCATTCTATTGGACATATGTATTACGTAACAAGAAGCAGGATATCAGAAAATAACATGTTCAGTAACGCACACTGGCATATACACACACGCGAATAATTAACCAGTTTATACTTAAATTGTTTACGACATTTTTAGTTTGGTCAACTGAAGTGTAGAATGTTGCATACAACGAATTCCACTGGTAATAATTCCTGTTAATTTGACGCTTTTGAGAACACCTGCGCATCCGCTTGATTTGGAGTGAAATTATTATAAATCATGAATTCAGCTATATATTTCTTGTGGCGGAGAGCTAATATACATACAATTGTGTATAAGTTGTTACGTAATTAGTAAAACATTTGCTCAAATCTCATGTGCACATTCGTTTCGTGGTTACTGTAACTCCTAATTGTCTCACATTCGTAACGCATATATATATATATATATATATATATATATATATATGTAGTGAGTAGAGAGCGTAATAACTGCTCGTACTGATGAGTTCTTTCAAAAGCGCCAATTAATTGTGCACGCTGACTTTGGTTTATCCATCTGGTCATATTTGAGCACTTGTTAATAGGTATATACCTAATACATTAATCCATATATATATATATATATACATATATAAACTCTCCGCAACAAACAGTATTTAATTGTTATATGCTTAATTGAATGATGTCATGATTACCGCGAAAAGTGAAAACTGAAATCAATCAAGGCCAAAGTATGGATTTTCTGGCGTTACAGGTGCTCAGATGATGCTGTACCTCTCAAATTAGATGAAGTTTAGCATACTTGTAAAATCCAAAGTGTTGGTACAATGTACTGACTCGTCAACCATAGTATTGGCACAATGTACATTTTCGGCAACCATATTGTTGGTTTTAGGTACTGACACAACAGCCCTTTGCGAGCTCGGCATATATTTTAAATTGTGAGTTGGCTTTGGGGTTTCATTCTCGAAGACTTTACATGGCGTTAATTCAGTTACTGCTTTTATAAACATTCGTGTAGGAAATTTTACCGTCTAACTGTCCCGCATATCCTGACCAAATATATAGTGGATTAAGAGCGTTATACCGGCTCGAACTGATTAGTCGCCGGTAAGCAAGAAACGAATGTGCAATTGCGATATTACCTTACGTTCACGCAGACTTTGTTTTATCCAACTGGTCTCATTTGAACTAATTTGTTATTAGCTGCGCAACGCCTAATAACAGTTATATATATATATATATATATATATATATATATATATATATATATATGCTCAACGCCAATCAATATACACCTGAATACATTGTCTATAATAATTTCGCTCAAAACCAAGCGGTTGCGCAGGCCTTCGTAAAAGCAAGAAATTAACAGTAATTATGCAGAATAGAAGTCATATGCAACATTCCACACATCAGTTGTATAAACTAAAAAGATCGCAAGCGATTTGAGTAAAAACTGGTTAATTAGTTTCGCGTGTGTGTGTGTGTGTGTGTGTTCCAATATGCGTTACTCATCATGCTCGTTTCTGACTTCCTGTTTCTTGTTGCGTAATACATGTGTTTAGTAGAATTGAATTGCCCTGATTGTTAGAAATTGCATTTACACTCGATTTGAGATCTGACGAAAATATAAATGGTCCATTATAATTGGGTTCACGCATACCGACCTTTCCAGCCTTTTACAGTCATTATTTGAGCACCACGATAATCTGAATAACGGAAATCAAACCGCAATGACATAATTTATTTCTTGTAAAGCTGAAATGTTATTCTCATTTATAGCCGTCCAATACATATTGTTCTTTACTGAAATGCCAGATTCGCTAGTTAAGTGCAATCACAACTTACTTCTTTTTATATTTTCAGTTATATTCATGTGTCTAGATCAAATTATTGAATCGTTGGTTTCAAAATCTGTTACGCTTTTGCATTCATTTGTGTTTGTGCGTGATCCTAGGTCTGAAGCTGTATAAGTAAAGCCAAAGACGTAATAAAATACGATGTAGATTTGACTAATAAATGCATTTTCCTTTGTGATAGTATAAAGTAGCACTTCGATAGGCAGCAGCAACTATTTTTCTACACTCATCAGCTGCAGCTCACGTTTTTACGTCTAGTGATCGAACCTTGGTTGCGTGGGCGGTGAAATACCAATGTTTGATGAATTATATAAATGTTCATTTCAATACCAATTCCTCATCTAGTGTTGTGTCTGTTCAGTAATGACAGATTGGTGATGGTTAGTTGGAACCTTGAGTCTAAATGGATGCCATATGAGCTCCACCTAAAAGAGAAAATAACTAACCGAGTTACATTATTTATTATAGGACTGAAAATTGTGTGTGGTGTACTGCAGAGTGGCTCAGTGATTAGAGCACTAGGTTCCGAAGCAGACGTACCCAGGTTCGAGCCCTGTCCGCGCCAAATTCTGGCCAGTACGTGATGAGTTCCAAATAAGGACGAAACCGGTCTACTGGATGAATTTCTGTTTCTACACTATACAATTCTTAGTCTATACTGACACATTTATGTACAGAATGGATCAGGTTTCTATATCATGTTCGCAACCTTAATTGTAGTAAGTGATCGAACCGTCGACCAATACACCAAGCTAGTTACAAATAGTTGAAACTTCATGTTTCAGGTAGATTTTGCAACCTCAAAAGATCCCAACAATATATATATAATTAAATGCAGTCATAATAATTAGTTCTAATATAAATTCATAGGAAGGTGTGACGACTACGTTACTATGGAATATTAAGCTTTTATCGGCGAAAGTTTACGCTCTGTGCGATACTCACATCAATCCACCTGAACACTAGACATACCAAACGTGTTTTTGGTAAAAACCTGAAAAATTAACTTAATAAATGACTCCCATTTTATCACACTTGGCTCATTGTTGAGCATTCGTAAAACGTAGCAGAACTTCCTTCGGTCACACTTAAGGACGCTTGAAGACTACGGCCAACTGACTTAAAAGTATCCAGCCGCAAGTAATATCGAGTGTACTGAACATATGAAATGCAACTCCCACTCTTGGTATTTGCCCCCTAAACGTTATTTTAATAGAATTGAAGCTGTTCGATGTCTACATAATCACAATAATTACACAAATGCAGCTATCGCCTCAGTTATATGAGTCATTAGACTAAACAAGTATTTAGTAAACGGGTGATGATTACAGTAATTGATGATTACAGCCATTATTCTGAATTCGATAATATATTCGTTCATCCAATCCTATATGTACATTTATCGCAAACAATCCCCTCTTAGCTAGTTCTGTCTTAATTTTATGCAATGCAGACTCCTTCGTTTTCGTAACGGCTTGTGATGTGTCATGGATTTCATTCCGAATATATCCGCAATTAATGGCTGTGCCGTATTTTGCGCCAAATATGTTACTTTTGTAGGCGTATTCGTTATGTTTCTGGGTCAGTGCACTATTAATGCATTTATATATATATATATATATATATAGTATATATATATATATATATGTATATATATATATATATATATATATATATTGTGGTGTGCTCCTCATGAATAAATTTTGTATTTGCAATCTATTGATGACAATGAAAGTTCGAAAAATATCAGGGTGTGTGATCGCAAGTAGTTTTGCTATTTGTTTTTCTGATTATTAATGTTATTTCTGTTTTCATCAAGTCTGTCACCTTAATTTGAATAATTGTTTTCACGAGAAGCGCAATCAATTATTGCGCAATTAATTAATTTGTACGTATGTGGTGGAACCTGCCACGAGTTTGTGATCAAGCGTGAAGAGAAAATATGCAGGCGACATTCCAATCCAGTACAGTGTATATCAGATTACCAGGCGAGAAATTCACATTTCTTACTTTTTACTAAATACACGTACAAGCTTATTTAATCCTTGTAAGTGTCTTGTATTTCTACCTTCAAATTAATCTTTTTCAGAAGTGATTTCCATCAAAATATGTATGTAGAAGCACACAAACATCAAACGGTAAAATTATACACATACTATTTTAGGCATATTCACTTCTTTCTCTTGGCAAGAAACCATTCAGATAATGAGGCTCTGTACGAGTATGATTTTCCAAAAGCTTACTCTGAATGTGGACCTTTGTTGTCTCGCTGAATAGAGTAAAAAGCTCCACAGTAATCACCGTTATACCGCTAACAGACCTCTTTGCTGCCTTATCAGCACAGAGTCTTCGAATTCTGTCCATCCATGCTATGCCTTTAAAAAGAGCTTCCAAATTCGTGGAAGTAGTTGATAGACGATTGATATTCGGGATGATCATATGAGCTGTATCTTTATCAATAAAGTGAATATCACGTAAAATATTGAAACTTAAAATGTACATTTTTAGTTTTCTATATTTTTAGTGTGATGCGCGGTTACCTTATCCTGATAATAGACAATTGGTATTGAATTCCCCCGGAGAGAAAATTTGAATTCTTAGATGAAATAGAAATATTTAATTATAAGTAGCTTATTCTGGCAAACGTACCAAATTAAACCTCTTGCTCTTGATGAAAAAACCTATTAAAAAGACACAGGATCAATGTTCGTCCTTAACAAGCAACACTTCGAAATAATTACAATTTTTGCATAACTTAAAATATTTAACTTTTGACAATTTTCAACGTACTGCTCTGCCTTTCATTGCGGATACATTTGTGAAACGTCCAACGGGTTTCGGCCTCACAGCTGGTTTAGGCGCAGTAACCGGTGGCGGATTACGATCGCCCATGAACAATTTTGGTGGTGCATTCTCCGATTCATAACGTGCAGAATTCACATATCTAAAACACGCCGAAAAAGGATATAATTTTTTTCAAATATTGAATTTCTATGCAAAACTAAAAGTTACCTTGTTTAGTTTAAGTTATGTTAGAAAGCTGCGTGTTGAAAACTAAAAAAAATTTCCAAACTTGCTGGCCTTAAAGTAGTAGATCATTACTTGAAAAATTCGTATTTTCAATCGTTTGTACTGCATGTTAACTTGGCGCCTATATTGATGTATTAGTAGTACACGCTATTGTAAACGCCCCGGTTTCAATTAAATGCCGTACGACGTTACAAACGTGGTTAAAGTGCTATGGATATAGAGTTATTGTTCTGATAGGGGGCCCTTAACAGGGCCGGTCGTCGTGCGTTCTCCGGCAAATGCCGAGAAAGATCCTTCAGAGTGAAGATGTCCTAGATAGAGCCTTGGTTTGACTCTGGCTGTGGTTCCTTCTGTTGTTGCGTTGTAATCTCGATGTGGAAACTTCGTTGAAGTTCTGCATTAATTGGCTCGTCTCGCTGGTTGTACAGAAACACGATGTTGCCAATTGATGGTGAAGACAATCCAATAACCAGCGTAGGTGATGACAGACGACAGCACGCACACGTAACGCAAAGCAGAAGGCAAATGCGACAACTGAACTGCATGGTAAATTGCCGTGCTTAAATAGCCATGCCATAGTCTACTTGCACACTATTGGTTAACGGCAAGTTTCGCTTTTTTCTCATTGGTGCAATGTAAATCAAATTGAATTTAATTTACGCAATACGTCGGCAATTAATTTGTGTCGTTACACTATAGTCACTGCTTTTTCGGTAACATTTACTTACGCTTGAAGTTATCAGCAAAAGTGCGAACGTAGAAAAACTAAGCGATGTCAAACGCAAGAGCGTTTGTATAGAATCTGCTCATTTGTTATACTTTAACATAGCAAACGGTTTGAAAAAATACTTATTTATCCTTTTTCTCTTCAGCTTTTAAACAGTATTCGTGGCCTATCGTGTATCTGCTAAAAAATAGTAAATTATGATTACAAAAGACAAAAAATTCAGCACCTGCCCGATGAAATAAAGCGCAAAATGGCCAGAGCATCCGCGAAACCTTAGAAGGCATTTGCACGGATTTTTCAAAAATTAGATTTGTGCTTGTTTACATATTACGACAATCTATAGACGTTTGCCACCCGGTGAAGCGGTGACTTCTAAAATTCTTTCTGTCCAGCTAAATTAATACAATTAACAACTATGACAATCAAAAAAGACACTGTTCTTTGTGTAGCATTGTCATCTTTCTATGTGTTTTCGCAGTAGCCTATTGTGGGACAATTGATTGAACTCATAGGTCGATAAAATCTTGATTCCTCTACATTTCCAGGTGCAAAGCTTGTCCTTAACACTGTTTGACTTTACTGAAATATCTGTAGAATGTCTGCACTAGTCAAATTGCAGACTCGCACAAAAAGACATCCCACAAAAAAGAATGCAGGCTCGTTATTACTTTCACTGTCTATTCCTAAAACTCGACAGAACGGAAAATGACTTTAAAAAACCGAAATATTATTACACATGTAGATTAGTTGTGGCTCTCATCAGCTTTTATTAATTTTATAACCAATATTTCAGTGAAAAAATAAACAGCAATCCTATTTTAAGCTAATCAGACACAAAGGTAAAATTACCTGATCTGTGTTTTGACTAACGCAGCTTTCATTGTTCCAGTAATTTTCTTTTTCTATGATATTTCGATCTTCATTACCGAAGATCTTCATCAGATGCATTTCACGAAACAAATAAAGCAAGCTTCATTTGTTTTGTGAAATGCATCTGATGAAGATCTTCGGTAATGAAGATCGAAATATCATAGAAAAAGAAAATTACTGGAACAATGAAAGCTGCGTTAGTCAAAACGCAGATCAGGTAATTACAATTATTCCAGTTGCGCATCAAGGAAACTCTTTCACAAAGGTAAAATGTCCGTCATACTCCAATACCGAAGTGTTTTGCATTTTTATATTCAAGATGAAAGAAAGACGGTAAACTGACTATCGAGTTTCGAACCGCCATTTACACATTGTACATTGAATATCTAGAATGAAGCACCTACCTCTTGAATTCTAAAATATTATATATATATATATATATATATATATATATATATATATATATATTGCCTTTAGTAGTTTGTTTTGCGTCGAGATCAGATGATGACTACCATGGAAGATCGAAACGCGTTAGCATTAGTGATTGACCGGAATTCTGTTTCGGTGTTGGGCTGACCAAATTATGATTCGGGTTTACTTAACTAAATTTTATCACGAACCGTTAAAGTAAAATATATTAACAATTATTAGAAGTAATGCTTCATCCAGGCTGCTTAGTGCACTGATAATAATCCAAGCGAAAACGAAATCATAAGCTTTCAGGCAGAACTTGAAAGCACCGACCAACATCTACCATCAACTTGTCGTTTAACAACATTCGACGGGCAAGAAGTAAAAACAGGTAGGCTCGTCGCACTAGAAGAATAAAAGATGAACTAAAATATGCCAAATCATTACAAAGTGGCATTGAGAGTAAATTAGATAACTCAAATCAGACAAAACCCTATGACTCGCCACGCCCGAAGGAGATTCATCAATTGTTACAGTATACCAAATACAATGTAAGTATTGATCGTTCAAGACCTAGCAAGACTGTACGCATAAAACGATTCTGAATGTATTAAATGAATTTTTTTTAAAGTATGAATGCAAACTTAAAATCATAAATAGCAGAAACTGAAAATAATAACAATTGGACCAAATTGAAATAACGAACGACAGCATAAAGGAATTTTCTCTGCCACGCAAAATAAACCCGAAACTTTTTTCTGCAAACTGCTACAACCGATAAGAGGTTTAATGCAAACACATACCGTGAAAAATTCATTCAGACTAGTAGACAAAGTGAAAGAAAAAGGATCGATGCAAAAAAGGTACTACTTTATGTTTAATAAAACGTTCAATGACATTCTATTGAAAAAGCGGCTATCGTATAGGACCTTGTTTAAACTGAAATATTTGAATTTTCCATAAATATTAATGACATCAACCATCTTATATTACACAGAATATCTCTTAGGCAAACAACAGTATGATTAACGTTGTAAATGGCCGGTTTATTTCGAGAATAGTTAACAACACATACTGCAATCAGTCATTTGATTAAGTGAGTAATAAAAATTGATTAAGAGAAATAAAAAAATAATTGTGTTATGCTAAAGTGATCTTAATAGTTATGGTGGAGGCAAGACAGAAAATATGTCTGGGCGAGTTATAAAAAATAAGCAAAATAAGAAGCTTAATTAAGATAATACATAAAATAATGGTAGTAGAAAATTATGAAAATTAACAAAGGCATAAACAATATAAGGATAAAAGATAAAGTTCTATAATAACCGTTGAACTCACTAAAATTATCATAAGAGAACAGATAAAGGATGAAATTTCTAGTGCTTACACTATGAGTAATTGATTAGCCACCAATGAGATAAAATCCCACTTATAAGCGAAGATTAATACCATATTCTAAAACTTTTACAGTAGTTAGCTTCAGATTCTGATTCGTAAAAACGTCTTTTTTTAATATTAATTAATTCTGTATTTCAAATCAAACCTAACGACGCCTGCATCGATGTTTCATTTAAAATATAAATTCTTGAATTAATTTAGATAGATTCCATAATTAATCTCATCATTCTTTTACGTCTATATATCGCTATGCGTCTACAGTCATTTCGATTAATAACGTGTCCAATCTTCACCGCAAAACGGACAAGATCATATTTACTAGCTTACCTTCACTTACGGGTAGTTCTATGTTCTCCTCTTCTTACCTTGATTGGGCGCATGAATTCACACACTTTTAACATCGATGTCCGTAAACGCATAGTGAAATGTAGTCGTAACAGTATGACAAGACCGATAATGGAATCTATCAAAGCTGAATCAAATAATGATATTAAGAATAAAACATATTATTTGTGTGTAGAGTATGCAAAGTGGCTCTATGGATTGAGTCACAGACTTCGATCCAGACGTGCTCATGTTCGATCCCCGTCCGTAGAAAACTCCGGACTGTGCTTAAAGAGTTCCCGATAAGGACGAAACCGTTCTGCTGGACGAATCGCCTTTTCCACAATTTACAATGCTTAGTTTATACTGACAAATGTATTTACTTAATGGAATTTGTGTTTATATCAAGCTCGCCACCTTGATTCCAATAAGTGAATGACACATACTTAGAAAAATCAACAGGCTCGACTAGGATGAAAGCACTAAATAACTGTAGGAAGAGAAGTGTGCACGATTCAGAATCAGAAGCTCACTCGAGTAAAACGGTTACCAAGATTGATTACGTTTAACTAGCAGTTGGCGAAGTAAGGTAAAGTATCAAACTATTTACTAATTCCAGGATTACCTTAAAATTCCATCCATTACTACTTGTTATTTTACTAAATGTACTTTTATTCATATAGAATTGAACGAAAAATTACATAAAAAATCAATATTTCTTTAAATTATTACTATTTGCTCGCTTTTAGTAGGTAATTTTGTAAATTTCTTTTCTTGTCTTCATTTATTATAACGTAATATCGTAGTTAAGATTTTTTATTCGCTCGTTATTATTTACTCTGACCGGTGTAATCACAATAGCTTGCTCCTTTCTCCACAGAAGAGGTCAATTGTAACTTCTCCATTTAACAAATAAAGTGTAAAAAAAGTAAATATCGCACTTGCAAAAGTAATTTACATTAAATACGTTAGTGTCAACAAGATGAACGTACACGTTCAGTTAATTATGCCTAACTGATTACTTTATTGTTGTTAACACACACACATTCAGGATAAACACTGATCAATTAATCCATCAGTATCAGTTACATCTTCACGGTTATTTCTCTTTAACGTGTATACACAGGCAGACACATGAAATACGTATCTAGTTGGAAGTCAGTTATAGTTAAGAATTCTACCAGTAAGTACAGATGAAGCCGTGTAACAATATTTACCACATTAGATAATATTAATCAAATTTCCTGGTGTGATGAGTCCACCATTGACAAATGAAGCAGGAACCGGAACCCGATTTATTTGATAATTACTCTGGTAGACTGCGTGTTAATTTGTGATTGAATATGGATATTTTTTGTTGGTGCGTCTTTGTTTTTTCCGTGATTGCTACTGCATAATAGGGAAAGACAATTCTTCTTTTTTCTGTAGATCTACTTCATTCAAAAAGTGATTGATGACCCAAAAATGGCAATAGACGCAAAATCTACGCTCATCGGATAAAAATATTTACTATTTCAGGCGCATTAACAAAGTTTCTAGTAGATGCTTAATAAACAACCCAGAAAACTGAGCCATGAAGATCTGTTCTGTAGGAAAAACCGGGAAAACACTAAACTACTTGATAAACATTTTGCAAATAAATAGAAATAAACAACAGCAGACCACGTCGTCTTTCAAACAAAAAGTCCCCAACCCAAATATACCAAATTCCAATAATATTTCATTTTATTTAACTGGACAAGAATAACTAAAATGGGTAATATCATCGACTATTCATTTCCACCCGAAACACGTTAATTAGAATCATATACACAAACGAAAACAGTATTGTAATTAGCATCACCCAAATGAACACAACTAGGAAATTGGTTTGAAAAATTTTAAAACCTATTTTGTCTCTAGTGTGACACATCGGCGCAATTAAGGAATGATGTGAAATGAAAGTTAACATGTAATGGAAAATATACGAGAGCTTGACTGAAAGATTATTCATCGAAGAGTAAAGAGATCACAAACAGAGCTCAATTATACAACGACCATCACTTCTACACGCTGAGCAAACATGAGCAAATCAACTTTAGATTAAAAAAATAAACTCATATGTCTACGGAGCAATGCACACTTTTCACATTATATGTCGATAATTTACTTTTTTAGGCCAAATTTGAATCATGAATTGGCCAATAAAGTCGACTCATATATGAAATTTATACTACAGTTAAGAAAAGACAAATCTTACTTTTATGTAGATCTAATTTACTCTGAAATTGAATTATACTCTTACAAGATTAATACACAGAAATGTTTTAACTCACTGGATAACGAATTCGCAACATCAGCAGCGTTGCGTAATTGAAAAACAAAGAACTTCAAATTAACAAGAAACTACTCGTGATTATGCACATCAATGCAAATGAAATAAGAACAGTAATGTATTCATCCACGCAGATAAATTGACATTAATTAAAATAGCAACTAAAGGAACGTCTCCGTGATTTACCAGGTATCCTAATAAAAGTAGTCTATTCATCCACAATAAGCATTCCATCAAAGGTTACCTCATGTGTTACCTACAAAACGTAATAGTATACATAGGAGAGAAATTTTAAAACAACATGAGCATTCAACACTGCAATCCGCACAGCCTGCGTTGTTACTATGGGGGCAGAACAAAATTGACGAACAAGACGAAACGAAAGACGACTCTCGGTGAGAATTCGTACACGTGACAGCCAAAAACGCGAAAAGTCGGTTAACTCTCAATCTATCACTATAAGAATGACCAGATCGCAGACATCACTTTGCAATGCAACTGTAAAGACCTCTACACGCAAACAGACACACACATACGCATATGCATATACACTTACTATTCAAACAAAACAAGAAATAGAAGTAAAACCGAGTCCGACTAGTTGCCACCCACATATTAAGATAGAAACCCAGGACGGATTTGAATGAAAGATTGTAAAGTGCCGTTTAGTAGTATCTAAATAAATGGTCATTATCCATATATATATGAAAGAACAACATAGTTCTATGTAATAACATTTCTTATTGCGCACAGTTTCTACCTGTGTTTACAGCAAATGTTTTGGAATCGATACTGCTCTTTCTCTATATCCAATAATTACATTAGATTTCTCCGTAACCAATCACATGTCGCAAGGTTGACTTCTTTTTCGTAAAACCATATTATGTGTCATCGCCTTCCTTTGAGCGTGTCCGCAAACACTGGGCATGCCATTTTTGAGAAATCCGCAAATTGTGAAGCCTTGCTGGTAACATTGCTATTTACATCGAGTTTAAATTCTTTTTGTATTATCTTTAGCAGGAATTAAGCCTTTTAGTTGCAATCGCTTCGAATTTCAGAAGTATATTTCACATGTTACCTTGTATAAAACCGAAATTTTATTGCTACTGGCAACGGGGCGTGTTAGAAGTTTATGCTCGTAAACCGCCGCTTTTTTGCAGATGTTTTAAATTTAACTATTTTATTAGGAAGATGTTGCCTTATTAGTGTTTTCAGTCAACTCTGAAATTTCCCGGTGTACTCTGCGTAACAATTACATTGAAATTCGTATGCAATAAACGGTGTTGAAATCACAGGGACGCTGCATTTTCCAAATTAGATGTCCTATCTGGAGGTCATACGTGCGAGGTTTCAGGATATGCTGCACAATTGCAGACGTATATCCACCATTTGATTTGAAACCGGCATTTAAGTTGCAAAGTTCTTCCATTCGAGCAATTGACCGTCTGTTGTGCTATTTTGTTGCCGTGAAGTAATATATGTGTGCAAGTTTAGATTAGGTATTGCGTACCTAATAACAAAAATATAATCGCACATACACATGCGTTTCATGTTTATCGGCGCGTCATGACATTTTCGAAGACTGTATGAAGCTAACTTTATCTCTGTCTGAATATAAATTACTATGGGAGATTATGCCTTCCAGCTAACCTACATTTGTTGACCAAATATAAGGAGGCTATGGAACGTAATTCCGGCTCCCACTGATGAGTTGCCAGTAAGCATAAACCGAATGTGCATTAGAGATTATACTTGCCGAGCGAGCTGACATTGGTTATTACTTCTGGGTCTATTTGACCTAATTTCTTACTATGTATGCAATACTTAATATGCGTTTGCAATCAGCCGTTCGTTCAACCGGCCTAGGTAAGTTTATAGACAATTTGCGTGTGTATGTGTGTGTATTGGTAAATAATATTTAGTCGACATTAGTGGTTGTTTCTCTGTAATAATTTATAAAGGTAAATATATTATGCTAAATAATGCTCATAGAATGGTTACGATAAATTTGCGTGTTAATGCAGTTTCAAATTTCTCCCGTGTTGTGCAGGAAAAGTCTCTAATAAATGAGATATTTTAGGTAAATCGCTTTCTTCTCTGGTTATTTTACGTCTACCTTGTATTTCCCTATTAACAATTGACTCAATCAATTGCCTAGGATAGCCATCTGTAACTGTTTACGCAAAATTTATATAACTCAGTTAATCAGTAAAAAAAGCATTAGAGACAGTCGAAGGATCCTTAAGAATCTGTCCACACTTACAAAAGAAAACTTAACAGTCAATTCTCAGGATATTACAAATATTTTGATTCTGTATGTAAAACACATATTGTCACGACAAAACATCAACTATGTATTAGGTGTTGCGAACCTAGTAACAAATTAGTTCAGTTGTCAGCAGAAGGATAAACCAAAGGCAGCATGAACGGAAAGTATAATCTCATGCACATTCGTTTCGTGCTTATTGGCGACTCATCAGTAGGAGCCGGTATTACGCCCTTTAACCAATATATATTTGGTCAAAGAATGTGGGATAATAGGACGGTACAATCTCCTAGACGAATGTGTAAACCTGCAATAGTGGAGCTAACATCATATAAAGTCTACGACAATGCGACTTCAACGCTAACTCACACTAAATATACCGAGTCTGTAAAGGATACTAACACTATGGCTATTGTGTTAGCAACCGATACGAACATTATTGTACCGAAAAAGTAAATGAACTATAGCATAAATTGATATCCATCAGGTTGGTACCATGTAACTTTTCGGTACAATAATGTTGGTATCGGTAACTAACACAATAGCCATAGTGTTAGAATCCTTTACAAACTCGGTATATATATTGAAGTCGCATTGTCGTAGACTATATGATGTTAGCTTCACTATTACAGGTTTACACATTCGTCTAGGAGACTGTACCGTCCTATTATCCCACATTCCTCACCCATATATATAGTGGGCAAAGGGCGTAATACCCGCTCCTACTGATGATTCGCCAGTAAGCACGAAACGAATGTGCATGAGATTATACTTTCCGTTCATGCTGCCTTTGGTTTATCCTTCTGGTCACAACTGAACTAATTTGTTACTAGGTTCGTAAACACCTAATACATACTTGCATATATATTAGTTCTTCGCATCAAACAATATTTAAAAACATCAACTAATTGCAAACAGTTTGCAATCTCGATACAAACACCTGTCCCATAATGTACATACATGTCTCAGTATCGACTAAACATTGTATAGTGTTGAAAAGGCTATTTCTCCTGGGCAGTACGCGAAGAGGTTCCAATAAGTACGAAACCTGTATACTGGATGAATTGGTTATCAACACTATACAGTACTTAGTTAATGCAGACAAAGGTATGTACATAATTGGACGGGTGTTTAACTCAACATCGCAAACTTTATTAAAAGTTATTGCTATTACATCCCGCGCATCGAATGTTCGTTTAAATCATGAACTAGTCTAAACAAACCTGGCGCTACTATGGACTTCTGCTTACAAAATTAATTGAAAATATCTACAAAGATACGTTAGAAACGTTACTCTTCCTCTTCTTAATCACCTTTTCGGCTAATCGACTACGATATCATAAGTGTATTTCCTCCATTTAAAAAATGAGATTAAGGTGTTTAATGCTGGTAATCTCGAATATTAAAGCAGTTACCTTGGACAGATACATAACAAAGATATGCATTCAGAAACTTACACAGGAGATGTTACACTATTGCGATCCTTTCCGGCTGACCTATTTCTGTCGTAAACCGGTAAATTTTCCATCGCTTCTTGTGAATCGATAGACATTCCATCGTCCGAGAGCACATCATCTGTGAACCGTGCGTCAAGACGCGCTTTCGTTGGTGAATGTTTAAAGAAACACATAGAAATGTTCGTTTTAGAAAATATTAAGCGTTCAAATGGATAATTATTTTATGAGGTACGGTTTGCTTTTCAATTTAAACATTTACATCTGTATTGCTGCCGAAAACGCCCCTCCCCTCCCCTCCGAAATATCAACTATTAACAGAGAAGAATTCCTCGAATAAATTCAAAAAGAGGAATCAGTAGGAACAAACTCCGCAAGACAGCGCGGCAAATTTCGAGTCTTATGAGATTCAATATTGGCTTCACTCTGGTTTGAGTCCCTATTAAACTAAATTCTGGCAAGTACTAAACTAGGTCCCAATACGAACCGCATTGATCTATTTGATGATTTTTCATTGATACTCTATACAATGTTAAGCTTACACTGATACATATATATATATATATATATATATATATATATATATTATAACACCTCTATTTGAAATCCTATTTTATCTTTGAATTTACTCGAGTTCAACTATAAATGACAGCAGATTTTATTTGTCTAAAACAAGTAACACAGTGTTTTCCATCTTAGTTTCGCCATCCACTTAGGTAGTGCAGAATCAAATTTATTGGAGTGCATTCAAATATTCGGTAAACCATTGAAGCCAGTTTTGTTAATATACGGTAAACGGAAATGATAGAATTTTTCGACTAGTGGTAATATAATGCAACACTCATAATATTTAAAAAGTAAAGTGTTTTATAATTGTATTAATTCGCAAATACAAGTTGACTTTTATTTGAAAACTTTATTTCGTGCTTCGCAAATTAATCGTGGTTTGATTACATAATGGTTATCATCTTTCGAATACATTGACCTAAAGGAACTTCGCCACAAGGCAGTAAATGAAATGAAAACCAAAATAATTCAATCAACTAATTATCAGGTGCAGTTCAGGTTAAAAATTATTAAGCCGTTTAGAATGAATATTGAATTATCTATGTAGATTTATTTTTTAGAATAATAAAAACTAAAATTAGTTTCCCTTTTTGGCGTACAACATAACTACAGAATTTAAAAAATAATCCTGTTAAAATAACAAAAATTATACTCGCTTCATATTTATTCGAAAAAATTTAATAAAACGGTTTTTAGAACAGTTCAACATAGGATTATTCTGCTCGATCTGTAAGGTTTAACCGACGAGTTTTACAAATTTAAACATCAAAATATGTTCAAGCGCGGTTTTTGTAAGTCAATTTATTTTACTAATGCAGACATGTTGACACCCTTCTAGCAATGTTTATACAAAACACTGCCTATACCGCGCTCTGAGCAGCTATTTTGCCGCCACAAATAAGCAAGCTTGGTCATCTTGATTGCAGACACATGATTATTTGCATTTAGGTTCAGCAGGCGATTTGCCAGAAAAAGCAGTTTGTACTAGGCATTAGCGAAGTTACTATTTTTTACTCGTCTTATTAAGAAACTCTATGATGTGCCCACCTCTGAACGGTACGTTCGTACTTAATGTCCCAGTTGGTTTTTAATGATCTTCACTTCGTTTTTGTACATTGAATCGCTCAGAATATTTGGTTTTTAATACAGACAATAATAAACAGAAATTAAAAACAGGCCATGCTAGTGAAAACGGGTGAGTAACAAATGAGGGCTCAAACTGACGCGCCGTTAAAGCTTCACGTGCAGGAAATAAGAAAAACAGGGATGACACACACTCTGCCGAATTAAAACGCTCAATCAAACTATAACAGTTGTGTTACGAGCAGCGAAAAATTCCCGTCGACCGCGAGAAAACAACGTGTTTATGATGACTAACTTGCCCAGTACACCAAAGAATAACCTGGCAAGTGAATTAAGTTAAACGAACTTTGGTTGCGTGGTCGGTGATAACATTTACTATAATCAAGGTTGCGAACTTGATATAATCACCTGACTCATTAATTACATACATCAGTAAGTATAAACTAAGAATTGTATAGTGTAGAAAAGGCAATTCATCTAGTAGACCGGTTGCGTCCTTATTGGGAACTCATCACGCACTGGCAAGAATTTGACGCGGACTTGGCTCGAACCTGGACACGTCTGCTTGGGTTTTGCAAGAATTTCTTTAAGTAAAAAGTTCTATTGCAAATTTCAAATTCAATAATATTTCGGGTAGAATTTAAATTTTCAAAATGATATAAGATATAATTGTCGGCTAACAAGCATCCTGACCGAATACACAGATGGCGTCATCTTTACATGCACTGATGATTTCCATTCGACATTCTGTACACCTACAGGTTGTTTTAAGACGTGACTTAACAAATGCGCCAATTAGGTTCAATATCAGTTCAGTTGTCAATATTTGTTGTTATTTAGCGCATTAACAATGACAGCGATTTTGGCGCTCTACTATTAAATGCCTACACTCGCCATTTCGAGTAGCAATACCGCAACCAATTTGGCAGAATTACTACGGTCTCTCTGAGGCATTGTGACTAACCTGTCAAAAAGTTTGAAGTCGATTAAGAATTAAAAAGTAAATTAAAATAAGTTTTATTAACGCGGGCTGTCGTATTTAGTCTTTCTGTGAGCAGGAGTTTCCTTAACCTATCGTACTGCCTGTGAAGGAAAAATTCATTTTGAGGTAAAAAACGGAAGAAAAATGTTATGGATTTTCCCAACCTCACCCAAGAATGGCCAATGCATCCATTATCGCAGTGTGCTCCAAAATTTGCAAGAAACAAGCATGACACGAATTATATACATGACAAGAAATAAATCTTTACGATGGTTTTTCAATGCTAGAAGTATACATTGCTCAAACGGAGTTTACTAGCCGTCTGACAGACTCAAGAATTTATTAAAACAAACGCGAGGTCTAGTCGTAACCGAACACAAAGTAAAGCCGCGATGTAAGTTCATGATTTTTATTCGAATTTTTCGTCTAAATGTGATGCGGCGCTGGGAATAACAGCTACAAGGGCCACAAAAGCAACGGATAATTTAAGGCTTAATAAAAATCATTTTTCTTACAAAACGCATTCTAAAATAAACAAAAAGCATGAAATCTGATGAAATAAATAGACCTTAATTGAATATTTATACACAGGAGCAAAATTGCTCAAGACGTTAGAAACAAGTTTTGAGAATTAATATATATATATATATATATATATATATATATATATATATATATATATATATATATATAGAAATCGTGTATTAGGTGTTGCACATCTAGCAACAAGTTAGTACAAATATAACCAGAATGATAAACCAAAGAGACAATGAGCACAACGTATAATCTTTTGTACATTCGTTTCGTGTTCACTGGTGACTCATAGGAGCGGTATTAGGCCCATTATCATCAATATATTTTGGTGAACAATATGCGAAAATTGGACCGTATAATCTCTAATGGGGATGAGTAAATCGGCAGTAGTGAAGCTAACTTCATATTAATTCTTCGATAATGCGACTTCAAAGCCAAATCACCACATTATATATATATATATATATATATATATATATATATATATATACCAAACATGTACATTTTACCAACACTTTGGCTATTGTGTCAGTATCCGACACCAATATTTTGGTACCGCAAAGGTACATGATACCGACTCGGGAATCATATATTATATAGAGTGAGTTAGCGTTGAAGTCGCATTGTCGAGACTTTATATGATGTTAGCTTCATTATTGCAGGTTTACACATTCGTCTAGGAGATTTACCGTCCTATTATTCCACATTCTTCTCCCAAATATATAGTGATTAAAGGGCGTAATACCAGCTCGATTGATGAGTCGCCAGTAAGCCCGAAACGAATGTGCTTGTGATTATACTTTCCGTTCATGCTGTCTTTGGTTTATTCTTTTGGTCACAACTGAACTTATTTGTTACTCGGTTCACAACATCTAATGCACAATTGTCAAAATGTTGCCTATAAAGGAATAACAAAGCACTAAATAACAAAATATTCTAAATCATTTTCAGCTAAACATGATTTCTTATGTAAACAATATTTTCTAAATATTTTAATACGTTAATCATCATAAATACATTCTTAATAAAAAAAAAATGATATCTGTTATTTAAAAAAATAATAAGCGACATTGAGTTGAGCATTAAAGCAGCTGCTAGATTCGAAATTTATTTTCACAGATAGCCAACCGAAGGAATTGATCGGTGAACAGTGCGCATTTGTGTTCGCAGCACGTATGCACAATTGTTATACGCTTGGTTTGTTGCAGTTTAATGCAAAAAAGCAAACGTAATTAATTCCACACGGCCTTTCAAATTTATGTAAATCCTTAATATGGCAGACAAGAAAATATAATGCGAATCAATTAACTTTTTTAAAAAGCTTTTCATTATCATATTTTGTAATAAAAGTGTGCTTTTCTATGCCAAGTGTGTCTAAATTTATACATGGACGTAAATTTCCTGTAAAATGATGCAAGTCTAATAAAACAGCCATTTTTGATTATATTTTGTTTAGCATGTATTTTTTCTGTCTTAGTTGAACCATTTTTTGTTTATCTGTCGCTGCAATTGCAACATTTTCTGATAAAATGGAATTGAGCGTCCACAAAAGCATGCTTTAAACCACCGGCTATTAATTGAGCAAATGGGATGGTGGGTTAGACTCCGAGTAAACACCTGAAAGCACGTGGGCCCAAAACAGCTCACCGCAACGACCGCAAGACTATTATTCACCAGCACCCATATTAAAAGCGTAGATTTACCTGTGGAATTGTTCACTTCACTTTTTATCATCGAAATTACTGCCTCATAGTCGGTGCAAATTCTTAGGACTATAATATACAGTGTTTACGATGCTTTAATTTTATTTCAAAATGTCTGATTATCCTTAATACTTGTTTGTTTATCAAACTCATCTCAGCTGCGCTGATTTTATTTTCACTATGGATATCGACAACAATTCGAAAAAGCATATATCACGTTTACTTTACACGGACAACGTCTGTTCAACAATTCGTTAGTACTTAAAGAGTGTCTTCATTACAATGGTGAGAAAATTTAAAACGAACAAATCTGTTGAATTCAATGGATTAAATTTAAAATTACCAACGCCAATCAGTATTGTGGTCAAGTACCGTGTTTTTAATGAAACGAAATCCAATTTAATGAACAAAAAATTTAAAAAATAAAACTTCTACAGGAATCAAATACACAATTTCAAACACGACTTCCAATTCTTTTTCTTAATAGCAAACTAACACACTTTATACACCATAAACTTCACATTCCAAATACACAAACTTGTAACACTGTCAAAATTTAGAACACGCAATTTAATGAAAACCAAATTGGTAGCAGCATTTAATTGGCTAAATAATGAGAATGAATATAAAATTTATACACCAACTCAAAATGGTAAGGAAAGTGGTAATAAAAAAAATAAATTGACCGCATTCAGACTAAAACCACGCACGGATGCAAAATGATATAAATTGGAATTGACATAAACTTTCAGCGCATTTAACAAATTTCAGCAAATATCTTTAACGCAATATATAATTAAACGAACATTGATTGCGCGGGCGGTAATAAAATTTACTTTTCATGGTTACAAACTTGATATAAACACCTGACCCATTAAGTACTTATATTTTGCCAGTAAAAACTGAGAATTGTATTGTGTAGACAAAGCGATTCATGCAGTAGATCACTTTCGTCCTTATTAGGATTTCATGATGTACTGGCCAGAATTTGCCGTGGACAGGACTCAGTGTTTAGAGCACTAGGTTCAGAATCAGACGAGCCCAGGTTCAAGCCCTGCACGCGGCAAATTCCGGACAGTATATGATGAGTTTCCAATAAGGACCAAATCGGTCTACTGCATGAATTACCTTTTCAACACTGCACAATTCTCAGTTTATACCGACAAAATGTTAGTACTTAATAGTTCAGGTGTTTATATCAAGTTCGCAAGCTTGTAAATTCAATAACAGGTTTGAACACATCACAAAGCATAAGTTTATGAGACAAGGCTTTGAAAGAATTTCCACACATTCCATTGAGCGAAAACATGTCAGTATCCACAAAAATAGTCCAAAAGTGCCAGCGAAAATTTGTGAACCAACCACGATATGCATTAACTCCAATCATTGGCCGAAGTTCACCTCCATTGCCGGATGAAATATACTGTCTTCTAGCATAGAGGCACTTATTATACTATTTAAAACCTCAAAAAATATTCGTGGTGTACTAATCATTAACGAAATACGTCAAATAGAAAAACAGAATATCTAGGTGGTGTATGTTAAATAGAAACATAAATTTTCTTCCCTATCTTATTTTATGTTTTTCCGATAAGCAATAAAGCATAAATTACTGGTTTCCTACAAAAATTAGCATACGTTATTATCTTGTCTTTGTTGTGTGTGACAAGGTTATTCCAATACATTTCGTCAAACTCTATCCTTCTGGGAATTTTTTGCGCATGCAATTTCATTGGCCTTTGTCAACCTATTTGGCATTACTCAAAATAAAATATAAGATAGATCAAATAATAACACGATAGTGTATGTGCTGCCGAAAATACACATCGAAATATACCCAGCAAAAGTAAATATGTCGGTAAGGATTCGAACAACCTTGATACACTCGGGGAATGAGTAAAACACATTTCGAATTTGTTGGAATATATTTTTGTTTGAAGAAATTACAAATAATTAACAAACACTTTGTTCTTTCCGGTAGAATTAAACATTAAGTGTTGAAAATGCGAAGATAGACTCATCGCACGTGAATATATCTTTAAAATATGAAACAAGGACATTCGCGCATAAATGAACGATCATTGGTTGCGAGCGCAGACATCGCAATAATTTCAAATCAAGGTTACTATTTTTATGTAAACACCAGTCACAATTTTATATATATATATATATATATATATATATATATATATATATTTGTCAATATAAATTAAGCATTGGGTAATTTAGATAAGACAATTCACTCTGTAGACTGGTTTCGTCCTTATTAGGATTTTTTCACGTACTGTTCAGAATTTGCGGCAGACAGGGCTCGAATCTGGGCATGTCTGCTACCGATTTTTTTAATCTAATCGCTGAGCCACCTGGCCACATGCTAAACACAATTTTCAGCTATATACTAACAAATCTTTCTTCATTGGCCTTTCATTTTGGAGGAGCCCATATTGCATCACCTTTAGACCTATAGTTCCAACTAGCCACCATCAATCTGTCATTATATAACAGACACCACACTACCTGTGGATGTGATATTGAATTGAACATTTATATAACTAAACGATCATTGGTTGCGCGGGCAGTGATAACAATAATTTTAAATAAAGCTTCAAATATTGATATAAACTCCATTTGTTCATATATATATATATATATATATATATATATATATATATATATATATATATATATATATATATATATATAAACAACGACGCAATTAATTCGAGAAATGGGGTGCGAAATTCTACTTCAACAAAGCAAAAATAGAAGCACATATATCCGTTAATGAAAAAACATACGTCTAATGTACTATGATACGCCTAATTCGCGAACCGAGTTGTTATGATTCTTATGTGCTAAACAAACCAGTTTACAATTCTTTAAATCAAGTTTGCGAGCTTAAAGTAAACACCAATCCCATTTAATTTAACCAGTCGTTGAACAACATAACAAAGCTACCGCCAGCCGCAACGCACTGGCGTTGTTTTGTTATGTCGTTCGACGGCTGGTTAAATACAAAGGGATTGGTGTTTACTTCATGCTTGCAAACTTAATTTAAAGAATTGTTACCACCACTCGCGCAATCAATTATTGTTAAACCAGTTTTGAAGTTTTTCTTCAAACAGAGAAGTTGTTGTAACTAGATTTATTACATTATTTTTAAAAAAAATAAGAATATTATTCTTAAACAAACATTGTCTAGGATTTTGGCATTTATATAAAAAATGTTAAGAGCTTGAAACAATCCATTTCATACTAGTTTATTTACATGTCGCAATATATTTCGTCAACTAAAATAGTTACTGATAAAAGCCACTATTTAAAACAATTATCATGCAATTTAACGAACAGTTAATGTCTTATTCATCGTTAAGCATGACGAATGAGTAAAAATAAGTTGAAATTAGCACAAAAAGTGGATCATAGACAGTAATAGTTCTAAAATACGCGGGACACGATCTAAAATATGCAACGATATCTCAGAATGATATGATTTATAGAAAATGGAAAATAAACTCGCTATCCTTTTGTAACATGCCTCGTTTTAAAACCGCACAAACATACTTTTATTATAATTAGGGTTGCAATCTTGATATAAACGCCTTACCCATTAAGTACATAAATCAGTGAGGATAAACTAAGAATTGTATAGTGTAAAAAAACAATTCATCCAGTAGACCGGTTTCGACCTTATTGGGAACTCATCACATACTGGCCAGAATTTACCACGGATAGGGCTCGAACTTTGACACGTCTGATTCGGAATCTGGTGCTTAAACCCTGAGCCACTCTGCCGCACACTTCACAAAATTTTCAGTTATATACTAACTAATGTAACTTGGATAGTCTACATTACCTTTAGGTGGAGGTCATATGGCATCCATTTAGACACAAATTTCAAACTAACCATCTCAAATCTGTCATTACTGAACCGACAAAACTCTAAATGGGGAAATAGTATTTATATGAACATTTATATAATTAAACGACTATTGGTTGCGCGGGTGGTGATAACAATTATTATAATCAAGGTTGCGATCTTGACATAAGCACCTGAAAAAAAAAAAAAAAAAAAAAAAAAAAAAAAAAAAAAAAAAAAAAAAAAAAAAAAAAAAAAAAAAAAAAAAAAAAAAAAAAAAAAAAAAAAAAAAAAAAATTTGTCCAAAGCACAAAGAAATTATATCGTAATAGCTGATGCTGGACTGGTGCATACAAGTTAATTGCTTCTACAATGATATGATGTCAAATAACTACCGGCAATTGCTACACAAATTGTTAGACGTAGTGATCGGTTATACCTTTGAAGCGAAATAGAGCAGTGCTGAGAAGTTTTCAGAGCCGTCGTGTGTTAATTGGAATGTGGATTGCAACTGAAAATGCCAGGTGTAGGTTTGATTCCTAGGCATATTTGATTAATATTAATAAACGTACAATACCACCAAAGGAGATAGTGTGTGATCGACGTTGTTGTCCATGATGTGCGTTAGTGAATAGGTCAACTACGTTACTGATTGAAATGTCGTATGCTTCATAATTGTCTATAATATGATATGGACCGGATGACCACAATTTTGATAAAAAACATAAACACGAAGTAGCGGGTCAAATAGTTGTAAGCAAGTGTGGGGTAAGGTGTGAGCCACAGTTTGAAAATTTATGGTGCGAAAATACAACATGAAAATAAAATTAAACAATCATTAGTTGCGCGGGCGGTGATAACAATTATTATAATCAAGGTTGCGATCTTGACATAAGCACCTGACCCATTAATTACTTACATATGTCAGTATAAACTAAGAATTGTATAGTGTAGAAATGAAAATTCATCCAGTAGACCGGTTTCATCCTTATTGAGAACTCATCATGTACTGGCCAGAATTTGCCTCGGACAGGGTTAGAGCAATAGATTGCGAAGTAGACGTGCCCTGTTCGAGCACTTTCCGCGGCAAATTCTGGCCAGTACCTGATGAGTTCCCAATAAGGACGAAACCGGTCTACTGGATGAATTGTCTTTTCTACATTATACAATTATAAGTTTATACTGACATATGTAAGTAATTAATGGGTCAGGTGCTTATATCAAAATCACAACCTTGATAATAATAATTGTTATCACCGCCCGCGCAACCAATATTCGCTTACTGATTTAAACGCGTTAACGTAGGTTTGAAACTGAACATAAAGAAGATATTCAGTTTTATTACCTTAGAATTGATATAATAAAAACTTGTTACAGATACTGGAAGAAATATTACCTATAATGTACGCCTTCATAGTCAGAAACGTTTTGCAATTTTAACCAGATTTTATACTCCCGTTTAAGTTAAGCAACCACTAATCGAGTATTTCCGAGGCTAATAAGCTTGTCTGAACGAATCAGATAGAGGTTGATCTCGACTAGTACCAATTGAGTTAAATAGATAATGGTAAATTAGTTAACTTTAAGAAATACACAAAATTAAAATTCGGATATAATGGTTAATCAAATATCGTTTATTAAAAATTTCCATTCAAAACGCTTATGACTCGGTGTATGTAAAGGTTAAAAAATGAGCTGTAAATCGTAGTGACTATAAAGCAACGTAGCGCTAACTAGGCTGCTTGAAAACTTGACTTGTTCCATGAAAGCCAAACAGGTATTACGATAATTATTTAAGTCGAGGTTGCTAGCTTGATATATAAACCAATCTTATTAAATATACATGCCGGTATGGACAAAACATTGCATAAAATAGCAGTTGTGTTCACCCATGGTAGTTGGGTCGTGCGTGCGGATTATCTCAAAGTTTACTATAATTGTTTCAACCGAGCTTGGCTTAATTAGACATAACTCTGCAGTGATGTTTGTCATCTGCGTTGCAAATATCCTTGCGAGTCCTTTCAAACTATAATAAAGAGGCCGTTGTATCAGACTTCTCTTTGTCAATGGCCAACTGATTCTAAGCGGACTATACGGTGCTCTGCTGATCCTATTCATTCCACCAATAATTACGAGCACTCGAATAAATGGCATTCTGGACAGTAGTTTTGTCGTCAATGTTTGCGAAATGGTGCACCCTGTTGCTCCATTGAAATGGCCGTTCTCTCGGACTACTATACTGCCTTTGCTGTCCCCTAGGCGAGGTATTGGCCACAGCGGGTGTTTTTACCTACTGAGACTGCTTCCAAGTCACCGTCTGTCGCCGTCCCTACAGGACCCGTTGTGTATGCCACGAAGCATTCCCAGAAGTTATTTCGCCTCTGCCCGCTGTTGTAAAGTTTGTCATTGATGACAGTGTGGTAGTCATCATGCAGAATTTTGTATAGCCCGGATCCTTTCTTCCAGCTCTCCCGCCCCTCACTCCAGCTTGCATCGATGGAGCCCCATATATGGTAAGACGCAGCAGCATAAACTTGGTGTACCATTCGGTTGCAAACTGGACGGATGCTCAGCTAGCTAGGACAACCAAAGTTTGATGCGTGCCGTAGTTTCCAGGAGCAGCTCATACGGTAGGGGTCTAAGTCAGTATTCTTCGTAAAGCTACTCCTTGGACCTGATGTCAACGTGATCTAATACCCGACGTTGAAACTCTGCATACGGCAAGTCTATTGTTAATGCTAATATGGCAAATTCCTGGACGGCCACGCGTACAATTGGTGTTCTAACGAGAAATCTTGCACCTGAGCAGAAGCTTCACAAATATTTCGAACCAAAACTGAGACCTTTTCAAATCATGATGTACAAGCATAAGTTAAAATTCTGATGAAGGGCGTAAATAACTAGTCGATGCTGATTTAAACACCTGCAGAGGTTTGTCTGCTATCACCTTGGCTCAGTCGCTATTGTTTTGTCCCCAATTTTAGTTGGGGAGTTATGCGGATTCGCTTAGAGCCTTCTACCATTGTTTAATCCAGTCTTGACTTAATTACACCTAACTCTGTAGTTGAGTCTGTCATCCCTATTGATAATATCCTTAGGAGTCCGCGATAACTGTCACAAGAAGCCATTCATCCAGCCATACACTCTACTTTTAATCAATTATTTATAGTTGTTTAAAACATCAATTTAGTAAAAAAAATAACAAGCAGTAATTATTTCTTACTCGTTTCTGAGGCTCGACTAATACTTCCGTTATTCTCCTGATTTCACCTTAATTCATGTTCTTCTGCGTGAGCATTCTCTTGTACTCACTCTAGTACTAGCTAAGACCTTTGGAGCTTTCTCGGCCTCACAGGTGGCCACTGCAAAATTAGCAAGGGAAATGACATAAGTTTTCTTTCCGGATGAAACACGGACTACCATCAATAATTTCCCAGTAGCGTAGTGTTTTCCTATTAATTTTAACATCGACTACCGTCAGGTATCCATTTTTATCATTATTTCAATTTAGTTCGCGTAGTATTGCCATGAAAATTTGGCATGAGCGGTCATTATAGTTACTTTTACTTGTTTATAATGCCCATTGCCTGCGTGTATTCCAAGAGGTATATTATTATAAAGAAAAATAATATTAAATCGAGTATGCTTACTGCTAGTTTGTGGCTAAATTATTTCGTGAATGCTTAAAAATACAGTTACATTCTTTCCATTTGAACTGTCGTAAGTTGCCTTTTAACTAAGTCATCGAGAGCTGTTCTAATTTTAATTTTTTTTTCATTTATTTACAGTAGTGGTATGTGCTTCAGTTTACTGAGTAGTGACCTCTATAAACGCGTGTTAGGGGGGGGGAGAGGCTGTGTGCATATCTGTGTGCGGAAACGGATCATCCCCAATGTAAATCTTAGAAATATTTCAATTCTGGTTGATCTTCTATTGATGGATTGAATATTGACTAGGCTTTCACCTTCTTGGCTAGTGTATTTTTTTCAAATCCCCGTATTTGGTTGGCCATTTTAAACTGATTTTAAGTTATGTCACGCTTCTCTGGTTACGATACATGGTGTGTAGAATTCGGCCATAATTGCACATCTAGTTGAGCATTTTTATCGGGATTTTAATTACGATAACTATTTTGTTTGCACAACTCATTTTACTTCAATTTTTGCCAGTCTGGTTGAATGCTTGTTGATGTTTGTCCAACATATTTTCGGGTTTGGCTAGATAGTAGAATATTATTGTCGGGTTGATTGATTCGTGGCCATTCCAGTAAATTCCCACGTTGGTGGATTTTTTAAATATTTAGGCCAGGTGGGCTTTGCTCCATTTAAACGGCTTTGTATATGTATAATTAAATATCCTATTTTGATTTGTGTAGAAACAAAAAGAATTGTTTAATGAGCTGTGTGACTAGTTTCAATAATATTCTCCAAAGTTACTGAATATCCGGACGGTTTTGGGCTTTTATAAAAGAATCACTGTGTGAAATGATGATGGATGCTCACTTTCAATTTCTTTTGTCCAGTTTCACTGCTTCCACACAGATTCATGATTATTTTTGTGCAGTAGGTAATTTTCATTTCTAGATCTGCTAAATTGTCCAGTGTGATTCATTACAACCGACGTGAAATTATTACGGCTACTACTTTTTCTGCCTAAATCATAAACTTTGCCTTTTATATTGATAAATTAATTAATGAGTAATGAATAAATAATTTGTTTAACGACAGGTTAAACAGTTTTGCTAGTGCCTAAATGGTAAATAATCATTAGTGGGTTTGTATGGGCATTATACACCTTCACATATATAAACATTTATCGAGTTTAAGCATGCCGTGGTTTTCAATCATGGTTTGTCGCTTTGCACTATCGTATTCACAAAGATCCTATTGATCCCCGTTTCAAATTACGCGGTGAGTTCATTTTCGTTGTGGCTGAGTGTTGATTCCACCTCCAGAGCTTCAACATCGTCCATACTAACCACTGGAAATGAGATACGATCTAATCTTTGTCGATTGACGACGTTTCGTTTCCTCCTTTCCGGAGTCATCATCGGGCCTCTAATCACACATACACCGTACAATGCTCAAAATAGCAGACTTAGCAAATGTGGTGTGAGCATTGTGCCGTGTATGTGAGATTAGAGGGCCGATGATGACTCCGGAAAGGAGGAAACGAAACGACGTCAATCGACAAAGATTAGATCGTATCTCATTTCCAGTGGTTAGTATGAACTATAGTGAAGCCATTGGAGGTCGAATCAGCACTCCGTAATCCTTAAAATATCTATTTAGGCTACATGCAAAACGGGCGCATCACAATATGGTAGTATTAACACGAATTCTCCATTGGGCGCTAGTTGCCGCTGGATCCATGCAGATGAGCGTCGACATAACTTTCTCTACTTTCTAGGCTTGATAAACTTTTCCAACAAATCAATAAACGTGTTTTGCTACACATTATCGAGTCCACCTGTTCTACGCATTCAGCCACCACTTAATTCGCGCCAGTAGCCTAGCAACAGAAATCTTATTAGCCAATCAGAATTAATGTCTTCAAGAATTTTAAACATGATATATTTCATCGAACACGATTTTGTGATATTAAATATATGCTACTGCAAATTAGTTCAGACTATTCAAAATATTGAAGTGTTAATTTTGAAAAGTTTTCAAATGAATAAATTGCACAATTCTGTAGTATAAAATCGATTAGCGTACTATTTTTGAAACAGTAGGTCATCAGAGATAGAAACATAAAATTTGTCAATTTAACTTACGATTGCTTGGTGGTTTCATGTGCTTATTCATATAGTCGTGTGCAGAGTCAGTCATCTGACTGCCATCATCTGAGAACAAATCTTGGCTCTGACCACGCCGCTGGTTCTTTGTTTGAAAATTCCTCGGACTAGATAACGAAGACTGCCCAGAATTCATAGATACTCCCGCTTTTGGCCCAAACACAGGAACCGCTCCAGGAGGGAGCTTCGAGTGTTTTGATCTCCTACTGTCGAAATTTTGTGCTCCTTGTTGAATACTGTTCTCAGACACAGAGAAAGACTCATTTTCGCGCTGCTGCGAATTGTGCTTACCAGGATCCTGGTTGCGATGCCTTGGTTGTGCCAATGGTCTATTCTCTCTGCCACCTATAGTTAGATCACTTGCAAAATCGTCACCATCAAGAGAATTCATCGAGTCATTTTGATTATAAGGTAAATCCTGGTGCAGTGCTTGCTGTTTAGGCCGACTCTTAGAACTGCGGTTGGGTAGTTTGCCCTGATTAGCTAAATGATTGTTGCCTTGATATGCTGGTTGTTGCACAGGGTTATACGCGGAATAACTGTTGTTATCACTGGAATTGCTGCTTCGTCGAGCATTGTCTGGAGCAACTCTTCTGTCAATACTTCCACTTATATAATGCATGAATGATAAACAGAAAATGAGCCCACTTCAATGCTATTCGTGGACAGATTTTTAACTATGATAAAATGCTTACCTTGCGGAATTTTCTATCGTTGATTTATTTATTTAACTGAAATATATTATAAAAGTAAGTAAATTAAGATATATATATATATATATATATATATATATATATATATATAGATAATAGCCGGCAATCCTATGGTTAACTTTTATAAAAATGCAGCGATATTAGTGTCAGTCAAGGTACTGACGCGTTTCGACACTCCAAGATCATCAATAGTAGAGGAGAGAAAAATGACTAAAAACGAGGACCAAACCGCATCGTTTATTTGAGATCCAAAAAATCAGATATGAGATTCTTCTTCCTGATGTTATCGATTACTCTTTACGTAAATAGTAATATAGACAGCACCATACCTGTGCAGTTACGAATATATCACTTTTTTCGCTGTCGCCACAAATCTCCATGTTGGACAAATGATACGGTCAATTATATTTGTGTGCGATCAAATTTTTTCCGCATATGAGCCGTATCTCTGAATAGCCAGTTTACCTTTGCACTCTCATGATTGGCAATGGGCATTGAAGTACATATGTTTGTGTAATGGAAAATAGATTTGATGTTCTTGGACTTTTAAAAACAGAAATGGCGCTTAGTTAGAGTCCGTAGTCTTCATTTAAAATGTTTCTTTATTAGATAATGGTTTTGTATATAAAAAACAAGTATGACACCAGTAACCATGGCCGAAATATTCATTTACAACGTAAAACCTTACAAGGAGAAGTCGCCTTAATAGAGTTCCCACAATAACGATAAAAATTAAAATTATTTAGAAGAAGCATAACATTGTTGATTCATTTATATATTTAAGCATTTCGAAAGCAAGTTTTCTATCAAGACTGTTGATCTGGAAACGGTTTCAAGATTTATTTACTGACAACATTGTAATTCCTTTCGTTGTGAAATCCATTGATAGTGAAACCAAAGCGAAACATGTCTTTTAGCTAATGAGAAATACTTTCATCTTACGTTGTGTTCCGTATGTAACAGCTTCCTATCTAAAATGTTGTAGACCGCCATTTTCTTGCATGCACAGCATTGATTTTATTAGTCATTCATTGGCTGTATATACACTAATGTAATTATTCTTTTAGACCAGGACATAACACATAATCGGATAACTTTCCTGCCATTTGATACAAAACATAATTAAAAATTTTGAAAAGATGCTAATGAAAAATATCTATTTTAAAATGAAAGTGCACTGTTCACAGAATTTAAATAGACAAAATGCTCCAAATTGTGAGATGATTTCTTTTTGTAATAAGCATTCACCACAATATATTTAATTCCATATTGTGATAATAATTTTCCAAGAAATGTTTTTTTACATAAACTGAAATGATGTGACAAAAAACCGTTATGATACACTTTTTTAAAGCGAAAAATTTATTAAGACACTAAGAAAGGTTGAGGAAATTTTTGATAACTTAGAATCAACAACACGACAGATAAATATCGAAAAATCAAAAAAGGAAACATTAGCAAAATCAGTTTTCATTCCATTTTCGTGGGCATATATCACGTTTATGCCCTACTCAATAGGCAAATTCATGCGCGTGTTTACCTGCTTGCAGATAAATTGTACACGAAGAATTTTTAAACTGATAATTGCAACCAGAGTTGGAAAAAAAACAGAATTTTCTATTCCTGTTGGATTATGGAGACCTTTTAGAATACCAAAATGGGAATTAATTGAGGCAAACGAAATAGGGTCATTCGAGCATTAGTCGCGTGCTTCATTCTCTTCAACGTTTTTTGCCTTAGCATTTATGCAAACTTTAAGTCAAACAGTTTTCTGTTCAGCCGCGTTCATCAGGTTACATCAATGGAAAACTCATTATATTCTTGTTTATAAAGGTTAAATTATGCTTGCTGCCTTTTCAAACATTCTGCCTCTGGGTTTATTTGAAATATTAACATTTAAGCATTTAACCATAAACACGTTATGTATAACCAGCAAACTTGAATTAAATCTAAGTCGATTTTCAACCTGGTATTTTAGAAGTGAGAGCGAGAAATTAACCTAATTAAACTGGTAGAGGCCCACTGAACTTAAAAGTGAAACAACTTTCAATCAAATCACCATTTCATGTGTTTCTTTTAATACAACAATCAATGCTAACATATTAATCATTATCAGATGTACATTATATATATATATATATATATATATATATATATATATATGATTGTATAGTGAGATTAGTATTCATGAATATATATATATATATATATATATATATATATATGAGAAATATATCAAATATTAAGTATAAAGCAGCAAATGCAATTGACTTGTTTCAAATAATGAATGTTTCATGGAAATTAATACTATATACTTACATAAGTATTTCCTGCATGTATATGTGTGTAAGCGTAGGTTATTATGTTTGCATTTATTGATATTTATATGAATTTATTATCCAATCTTTTATTTCATATGCTATTATTCACACGTATTTAGTTTTATGCATGTATGTAGTATGGATATATATA